>BQKN01000374.1:0-20398 GCA_022839385.1 Asparagus kiusianus | reverse complement strand
CCCCCCCCCCCCCCCCCCCCCCCGGTGAAAAAAACCCACCACCACTGCCACCAGCACAACAGACACATAATGTCACCAAGGCATAACATTTCTGGGTGCGTTGATACTGTAGGACAAATCTATTCTCAAACCTTTTGTGAATAATATTTAGGATTTAGAAGTGCATTCATACCAAGGCACAAAATTATCATTCCAAGAGTACTTCTACCAGACTATTTTGAAAATTGCATAACTTATATTATTTTCAATAAATATAATAATTTATTAGTCTTAATTTCACCAAGTATTATAAGAGGTATGCAGTTTTGCAATTAATTGACTTGCTTCTAACACGTGTATTTCTTATCAACATTTTAAAGAGTAGACTTATTATTATGGTAACCATATGCCACATTCTATTTTCACCTTTCATATCCAAAAATTTTGTGATAAAAAGGTGGATGTCAGGTTAGCTGCCACTTCAACTTTTCACATTTTAACTTTTCATTATTCAAAGAAGACATGCAAAAAAGAAAGTGAATAGAAAGTAGTCTCTCTTCACTTTCTATTTTCTAATCACTTTCCGGTTGCCAAACACATCCTTAGCTATTATTTATTACCTTAAATGCCTTTTATGTCGAATTTTGTCACATTTAGCTATTTATTGTAACTTTTACGGTTTACTTGTTTTAAAGTTTTACGCCATTAGTTGTGAATTGTTACCTTTAGTAAAATTTTACCGTTGTTTGCTGCTTCACCGCCAACATATACTCCATCCCAGCCACCTCCCTTCACCCCAGCCTTTCTTTGGGTCCAATCGCCCTGCCACTTAGGGGGGCCGGAGGGGAGGCGAAGGGAGGTGGCAGAGGGAGGAGATGAAGGTGGCATGCGAGCAACGAGAGGTGGAGATTAAGGACACAATGAGTTCATGGTTTCGTGGGTTCAGAGGTGAGAAAAAGGATCAATGGTTGAAGACAAGGATATTTGAGGGTTTTCTAAAAAAATCATGTGGGTTTTCATGTCGGACGGGTGGAAGCAAGAGAAAAATTTCATGGTGGGGGGGAGCTTGTTTTTCGAAAGTCAATGGGGCTAGAAGCAATTTTCCCTTCAACTTAACTATATGGTTGTTTGGACACTCCCCGAGATTTTTTTAGTGGTATATTTTTTGGTTAATTTAAAATTGCCGCATTGACAAGATTTCAACTTCAATTATATGTTTTACTAATTGTTGCAATGAATACGTTCCCTCTGCATGCACTTTAGAGTTCTTCAATTTATAGAACAGAGTGAAATTTTTTGTGGTCCCACAAATATTTTGTTTTCTCAGTTATCTGAACTGACAACTTACTGATGTAGGAAGTTCTAAATCACAGTATGATAAAGCTATTATTCATGTCATGTAATGGGGACCATTATACCAATTAAAAAGGTCCTACTAACTTGTAAGTGCTTGTGGTTGTGCTTGCTATGTGAAATGCATTTTGTCATCACCATATAATTTTCTTGAACCAAGCTTGAGGAACCCATGTTAGGCCATAAATTTGTGGTTCAAATTGAATTAATATTAGGTTTTCTCTGATATGTAATATTAGTCCTTGAAAAGGGTAAACTCTGAGAATTGACTATTTCGAAGTCTACAGAAGCTTGGCTAAGGTTGAAATACCTGAACTAAAGAAAAGGAAGATTGGCCTCAAAACTATTGATGCTGCATTTATTGGATATACACCAGATAACAATGTTAACCGCTTTCTTGTGGTTAACTCGGAAATTAGTGAAATATCCAACAAATTACTTACCTCCATTTTTGGGACATTCTTGGTGATAACTAGTTCCTTATATCTTTTAATATTTTGACATTTTTTTGATGAGTTTAATATTTTGGAAATCAGTCTTTCAAATCATTGAAATTGCTATTAGGTTCCCTTAATTCTTATAAATTACAAAAATAATTCCTCAAATCATTGAAAACGCTATTAGGTCCGCCAATTCTTATAAGTTGTTTCAAATTAATCTCTTTAATTGAGGGAAGCAATAGCAAGATATAGGGATGTGGAATTTAATAGCATTTTCAATGATTTGAGGGACTAATATCCAAAAAATCCTTAATTGCAAGGCTTGCCTTTTTTGAGTATCAAATGGGAGGATAACTGATATATGTGTCTAGTATAAAATTATAACGCTCAATCGTCCCCACAGCTTCGGCGTTTTGGTGAATTGGCAGGGACTATTCATATGGCATTCAACTTACTGGGCATAAGTTTCGTATGCTTCTTTTTCACCTATTGAGTCTCCACCTGTCTACCGCTTAGAACCTTCCACAGCTCTGAGTGAACTACTGTCTGACACAGCTGTCAATCAGGAAATTCTTTGTCCGCTTTCCTGCTCTGATCGGACTCGTCCTAAAGAAGATTGAATGAAAAATGTTGCTCCATGAGTTTAGGCTTTAGCCTATAAAAGGGCGCTCAAACTGCAGAGGCATGTTAGAGTATAGAATTTATAATCTTGAACCCTCACCACTACTTTCTCCAAGGATCTCAACCCTTACCACTGCTATGGAATTTTGGTGCAGTGGCAGGATCCTTTGATAATATTGGAGAAGTCTATATAAAGAAGATTGATGGTTTCTGTAAGATATATTTTGTCAATTTTTTCCCTTCAAGAATGCACGCTTCCTAGTTTCTTTTATATCGATGCTCGAGTAGGAAAAATAATTTACAGAATTTGGTTTTGCAGAAAGGGCCAAAGATGCATCCTTCCATCTATGAAGACAATAATATTGATTCTGCCACACTGGCTTCTGAGGGACGTAGATACAGCTCAAGGCAGCATGCTACAAACTCACTGGGGGTGGAGACTGGTACAAGCAAAAAAAAGCTGAGAAATTCTATCTCATCATCCGAATTGGATGATTCCGATGTTTTGTCTCAATTGGATGATTTCATGGATCGCTTGCCTAAACCCGAAAGTTCAGTGAAAGGTAAAAAAGAGAAACATAAGAAGAAGGTGGCGGATGAGGACCGGGAAGCAAAGGTGCCACCTTTGATTGACAAGTCTTGTTCAGCTTCCTATACCTCTGATGACCTTAAATGGCTGGGTACACCTATTTGGCCTCCAGAAGGCCAAATAAGTTCTCTTTTTAAACAGGATTCTATTGGAAAAGGCCGGAAAGATTGCTTTAAATGTGAACGACCTGGCTCCATAGAGTGTGTAAGATTTCATGTAGCAGAGAAAAGGGTCCAGTTGAAACGCGAGCTCGGTTCTGCTTTCAATAGTTGGAGGTTTGATCACATGGGTGAGGAAATTTCACTCTCATGGACAGAAGAAGAAGCACAAAAGTTCAAGACTGTAGTGAGTCTGAACCGACATTCTGAACAATTATGGGATGAGCTGCATTTGGCTTTTCCTTTAAAGGGAAGGAAAAAGCTCGTTAGCTATTATTACAATGTGTTTGTTCTCGCTCGAAGAAGTTACCAGAACAGAATGACCCCAGAAGACATTGATAGCGATGATGAGGAGGCAGAGTTTGGTTTCTTAAGTGTTCCTTTTGGGCAGGAAGCCATCAGGGTTCGTCCTCCAAAGTCTAATTTTTGTGTTCAGAATAAGCAGTGTGTGGTTATAGATGATGACTAGAATTCAGGGAAGCTTCTTTTTGTACACCGTGAAGTCTTTCTATGCGCAGTTGCGGCAGCAGCCTCATGAAAGTGTCACATTTTTGTCATGGATATAGATGACTAGAGCGCAAGAAAGCTTGGGAACACGAGGCCTAGATAGAGTTTTTAATATACAGTGGCAGAATGATCAAAGGTCCATCTTGAATTCTCTCTCTTTTGTTGCAAATGCGTACGTGGGCTATGATATCTCTATAGTACCTAGTGGATGGATCATGAAGTCTATTTTCGTCGTCTTGAAATGAGAGTTAAGAATGCAAACTCGTCAAAAGGCTTTTGGATCACTGCACTTGTGAATTTTTTTCTTGTTGCTGTTGTTGTCATATCTGTTCATGTAATATCCCACTGTGGTAGTGATGGAGGAGTCATCAATTTTGCTATTCAAGGGAAAAGGAAATTTTGTAATCCCATCTTGTCGTGTTTCTATCACTTGCATTTTTTGTGTAAGAGCAAAGGGACATAACCAGAAAGCAGAACTTAGTTTTGATTTTTAATGCTTCACATGGTTCAATAGAAAGTGCTTGGGGATGTTGTGTCTCTGTTTTTATATAGTCCTTAAATGAGAAAAATGATGCCAGTTCTCTGAAAGTAGTTGACAGAGGGATAAATGCAAACACAGGTTTCACGTTGAGCATTTTATACTGTATTTTTGGACAAATTTTGTAAATAGTTCCTTTTGGATTTTTAATCCCAAAAAACGTCTTATTTTGCACTTAATTACAAAAACCGATTTGGTTTCAGGCTCAGCGCTGAAACCAGGTCGGTTTTTGAAAAAAAACTTCCGAAACTTCACGGGACTTCAAGTCCTATGAAGTTTAGCAGCCAAATTGTTAAGCTGCTAAACTTCATGAGACTACAAGTCCCGTGAAGCTTTTTGAACGTTCAAACTTCACGGGACTAAGTCCCGTGAAAATTCAAATTTTCAAAAACTTCACGGGATTTGAAGTCCCGTGGAGTTACAGGGTAGATTTTCCGAAGAAAATCGACTCTCTGGAAAAATCAACCATGTAACTCCACGGGACTTTAATCCCGTGGAGTTACAGGGTCGATTTTTCCAGAGAGTCGGTTTTCTCTGGAAAATCTACCCTGTAAATCCACGGGACTTGAAGTCCCGTGGAGTGGAGTTGCGCTCCTATAAAAACCCAACGCAGCTTCGTTTCCCTTTTCCCATTGCCCCTGAAACCCGATATTCTCTCTCTCCCAAAACCCTAACCTCACCCGACCCTCTCTCTCTCCCCCCTAAAACCCTAGCGCCATCCATCCTCACTCGACCCCTCACCTCCCCTCACCGACGTTGCCCCTACCGTCGGCCATCATCGCCGTCGGAGATCACCGGAATTAGGACATCGTCAAAAAATTAAGGTAAATTTAAAAAAATCTATTTTAATTATATATATATATTCTCTCAATATCTTGGTGATTACTTGTAAAAAATTAGCTTTTAAATAAATTTGGAAATATTTTGGGCATTTTGCGAAGAAAAATTAAACAATATTGTGTATGAGGTTAGAGGGGAAAATATTAAAATTTGTAACCGTGAAGTTAATATTAAGGCTTGGCATTTGGTTAAAATTTTTAATATTAAAATTAGGTTAAAATTTCTTAATATCTTGGTTAACATTTTGGTTAAAATTTCTAGTATCGGTCTAAGAGATTCACTCTGTAAAATTATGAGTTTCTAATATTAATATTGAATTTTTTACTCCTCAGAGGTAATAATGAATGATCGAGTCCTAGTTCTTTGTTCATATGATAGGAAGATTAACTATCTCCAAAATAATATGCCCGTTTATGAAGGAGGTGTGACGAAGCCCTTGTTTATATCAAAGTCGTGTACTTTCGATGAATTGGTTAATGAATTACACAAACTTGTATTAACCAACTCACGTGAGTATCAATTCAATGTTATTTGTAATTATCCCGTTGGGGGGGGGGGGGATAGAACAAGCGGCATTCAAATATCAAGTGACTGTGATATGGGTCTCATTAGAGTCTTACACGACGAGAAGCGTTCGATGGAATTGTTTAGTGAAAAACATCAGAGCAATTTGGGCAAATCAGTAATCACGACGGAATGTACTCCCGCATGTAGGAGGGCCTTGAAGTTGACTCTGTCGGCTTTTTATCTCCGCAACAGGATGAAGGCTGGACACGGTCACAATACATGAGCGATCCTTCGTTTGTGGGCATGTCAAATACTTTCGATACTAACACGGCCCATCAAGATGATAATGCAAGTGTCGAATCCGAGGATGGTGATGAAGAGGACGGCTTACAAATTAATAGCATGACGTTGATAGATCGCGATGAAGGGGACAACCAACACATTGACGGATGTTATACTAATAATGAGTACGTCATGTTAGAGGATCCGTCGCCCGATGAACTTCAAGGAGAAGAATGGATTGATAACTCCATGATGCAAAATATTTCTATCGGCACTAATATTGTTGATGATACACAAGGCGAGGACTTCTCATTCATGAAAGGGGGTCTATTTGAAAGTAAGGAAAAATTGACCCATGCGCTTCGCTTGTATGCATTGCAAAAAAATGTCAAGTTTAGGTCAATAAAAAATAACACAACAAGCTATAATGTGGTTTGTTTTTATCGTGAAGATGGCGAAGACGAAGATAACGGTGGACACCATGACGGGAATGTGAAATGTTCTTGGAAGCTGAATTCACGCTCGGGTGTAAGAGTAGGCGAGCGCTTCAGGTATTTCAGGGATTTCAGGGAGATAGACCAGCAGATGCCTCCATTGAGATGCTTCATTATCATGCTTGTGCGTACATATTGCATATGATAGGGTCGACGCTATTTCCTGATGCGAGCAAGACCCTTGTACATGCACGATGGCTTCCACTCCTAGAGGATCCGGGTGTATGACACTATCGTGGGACGGTATGGTGTTAACATACTTGTATAGAGAACTGGGTAGAGTATCCTTGATGCAGAATAAATAGTTCAAGGGATGTTGCACGTTAATCCAAATTTGATCTTGGGAGCGCATTCACATTGGACGTCCTACTTTGGTTGTGCACCGCAACCAACAGGGCCAGTTTCCTTTGGCATACATGTATAATTGTATGCAATGTTTTATTCATTTTGAATTTGTACTCATATATTCTTTATGCCAAATATGTATAACATGCGGTTCGCTAAATACAAATCAGCGACGCGACATCGTGAGTTTTATAGAAATGAGCTTTATGTCCTCCAACATGAACATGTAAATATAGAACTCCATTCGTATGAATATTATAGTTTTGTTGTTGATACTGAAAAATATTTTATCTTATTTCAGTTCAAGTAGACACCCTATTCACTGCTAGATTTCGAAATGCATACTCTTGCACCTATCTATCGGGATAATCCCGATTTGTAGAGAGCCAGAGTTCTATTGATCTGTTGGGAGATCGTGGAGATGCATGTCCCCGACCGTGTGCTACGCCAATTTCTGCTTTCTCAGCATGTGCTGGATCCTGTTGAGGTGATCGATCGTAGGTGGCGACCTACATTGCATTGGACCGATTGGGCCGTACTCAGTGCGGACTACATAGACCGGTGGACACACAGGTAGGATTTCATACAGAATGAGAGAGACACCGCTGTTGACTATACCGCATATATGCGCTGGTATTGGGATAACACGCGTAGATGGATCACGCGTGACCCACAGCCATCAGCTGGGTACGTGCTACGCCTACCGACAGTCAGTTACATCCCTATTGGAATAAACGAGAGAGATTACGTAAGTTTCTAAACTAAATTGTGTATATATTGTTTAGCTCACAATTTTATACATAGATACCTAATAACTTGTGTATATATTATTTAACTCACAGGTCGTAGCTTTTGATGATATTGAAGCTGATATTGATGCACACATGCCTGAGTTTCAGGATCCGACGGTGATGTTAGGGCTCCTTGGCAGGATCAAGAAAAGAATAGCCCAGGTGTTTCATAGGACTCACGTCGACGAGTTTGCAGGTCGTGAGGATAGGTCACGATCATTTGGGCAAGCGTACACGCGACGACGTAGGACACGTAACGATAGAGCAGACACTTCTCATGCTGATGGAGTCGGCACTTCTCAAGTTGATGGAGTCAGCACTTCTCAACCTTATACACAACCGGATACTCAGATAATCAAAACCCATCAGCAGGAACGTAGGGGGCGGGGAAGAGGGAGGGGAAGGAGAAAGAGAGGGAGAGGAAGGAGAGGAGGAATTATGGGTTGTATGTGTTAGACCCTAGAGTGGGGTGATTAGGGTCTTATGCTAATCTAATCCATTTTATGCCAATTAAAATTAATAACAAGTTGTCCTAGCAAGTATAAAATATAACAAGATATATGAGCTAGGATAAGCATTATGAACAAATGAATATATCCTAGCAATGAGATATTACCAATATATGAGCAAGGATATATAAACTAACACAATGGTAAAATAAACAATCTACAAAAGAGATAGGGCAATATGAAGAGCAATACACAAAGACGATATAAGATATGAATACAAGAATAAGAATGCCAATGCAATCACAAACAAAATGATATGATCACGGAGTTCGGTCTAACCACTTGACCTACGTCTCCGCTCCTCACCTCGAGGAGATCTCCACTATCACAACCGGGTTTTCTACGTTTACCTGAATAACGTTTACACCACACAATACGGTTTTCTAGTTTACCGAAAACTCTACAACTAACACACTCTTGTAATCACACTCTACACCCTCTCAAGTGTTGAACTAGATGTGTCTCCCTCAAGTGCTTGGATACAACCTCTCCCTAGGTTTGTCAACCGATGCCACTCCTCTTGGGACGATCCCCGACTCTTGCCACACACTTCTCTCGGTGTACAAGTGTATTACAAAGTGAATCTCACAATAAGCACAATACAAGGTGTTTGTTCTCTACAATGGATGTGAACGAATTATAAGCTCACTCTCTAAGTTACACTATCCCATAACCCAATTATACTATGAATGTAAATACAATAAGCTCAATGGTTGTGTGTGTGTAAACAAAGAGAAAATAAAATCAACTAAACTCAATATGAACACTAGCTTAATAAAATGATAATCAAACAATATAAAATATAAAGCTAGATTGAGTTTAGAAAACTTCTCAATAGATCAAGAGTGGAAGGAGAAGAGTTGGATGCTCAAACACCAATAGATGATCTCCTCAAGCTCTTGTGAAATTTGTTGGACCCTAGAGGGGGGGGGGGGGTGATTAGGGTCTTATGCTAATCTAATCCGATTAAATGCCAATTAAAATTACTTAACAAGTATATTCTTGCAGGATAGATGTACAACTAATTATGAGCAAGAATATGCAATATACACAATGAGATATATCCTATATGATAGAATTATATGCAAGGATATATAAACAACACAAGGGTAAATAATCTACACAAGTGATAGGGCAATGTAGTGAGCAATATGCAAAGGCGATATGAGATATGAAAACAAGAATAAGAACGCCAAGCAATCACAAACACACGATATGTTTACGAGGTTCGGTCCCCATGACCTACGTCCCCGCTCCTCACCTCGAGGAGATCTCCACTATCACAACCGGGTTTTCTACGTTCACCCGAACAACGTTTACACCACACAATACAATCACTATGCAATCACACCTCACACACTAAGTGTTGGTCCTAGCCCGTGTCCTCCTCCTCAAGTGCTCGGTTACAACCTCTCCCTAGGCACGTCAACCGACGCCACTCCTCTTGGATTCGACCCCGTCTCTCACCACACACTCCTCACTCGGTGTACAAGTGTATTACAAGTGATTCTCACGATAAGCACAATGTAATAAATGATTTGTTCTCTCTAACAAGGTGAGAACTCAATTAAGCTCACTCTCAATGTTACAAACTCTCACCACCCAACTATACTATGTATGAAAGATACAATAAGCTCAATGTGGGTGTGTGTAACAATGAGTGAAATCAAAAACAAACTAAACTTAATATAAAACTAGCTTTAACAGAATTGATAATTAACAAATAATTGTAAGTAAAAGCTAGAGTTGAGTTTAGGAAAACTTCTCTAAATCAAGATGGAGAGATGGAGATTTGAAGCCCAAACAATAAGATAGTCTCCTCCACTTGTGAAAGCTAAAACAGCTTTAAACCAAACCCTTAAACAAGCTTAACCAAGCTTAAACTCTTTTAACAAAACCCTTGTTTTAAAACACTTAAAAAACATATTGAAAAGACATCAGCAATGGGTATTTATACCCTCTCAAAGCTCAGCCAAAACCCCAAAACAGAAAGACCAAAAAACCCCCAGCAACGGTAATAAAACTAGCCGTTAGAAGCTGAGAAAACACCCATCGGTCGACCGAAAAATTCGTCGGTCGACCGGACATTTTTATCGGTCGACCGGACCGGTCGACCGACAGCTTTCTGTCGGCCCAGTGAGATTTTGACCTCAGGTTCGGTCGACCGGTGCGGTCGACCGAATTCTGACATATTAGAAAACTGTTTTTGCTGATTTAAAACGCTGTTTAAAAATATCAAACAAATTCCAAAAAATGTAAAACTTTGGGGAATGATTGTAGACATGATAATAAACATGCTACAAAAACTGGTTTTCTAAAAAGACTTCCCAAATGAGAAATATCATCATTTTGCAAAATAGTCCAAAACATGAAAATGTAAACATATGAATTTGATGTTTTGACCTAAACCAACTTTTAAAACTTTACAAAATGATTTTATAGACTTAGTAAAACGTGTATAAACTAATATTGAAGTCTATGAACTAATAAGACAATATTTTTACAAAATTTCATATTTTATGCAATGTTATCAAAAACATAATAGAGTATGAAACATATGAATATATATATATATATATGAATGTAAATTTGTTTCATATCTATATAGCTAAACCAAAACACAATAATAAATATGAAATGTGTAATCTCATATTTATGAACATGAAAACTCAAAAAAAAACTATGTATGTATATATATAACTATATATATGCATAGAAACCAAAAACTTATGTATATATATATAACTATATATATACGAAGAAACCAATAAAATGTGTGTGTATAATATTGAGCTTAAAGTACTAACACACATAATATAAAACCTAAACTAAATGTTACCAAAGCTTGATCTTGATCTTCAATAAGCTTGACTTGGTACACTTTGTGGATGAAGCTTGAACTTGGATCTTGAACTTGAATTGTATTGCTTCACTCCACATTTCCGCCATCCTCCTCTTGATATGATCGTGTAGGCTTAATCCATCCAACCTCCAACTGATATCGTCGTTATGGCGCAATCCATCCATCCTCCAACTACGTTGTTTGTCTACAATAAATATGAAAACACAAACACTAGACAAACAACATTAGAAGTAAATTGTTTGTTAAACATCATCAAAACAAGAAGGCCAACAATCTCCCCCTTTTTGATGATGACAAACGATTTACAAAAAGGAATATATGCATGAAGGAAATGAATATATAAAGAATATTATATCATGCATATAAACAAGAAGGAATATACTCACAATATTTCTCCCCCTTTGACAACATCAAAAAGGGACAAAGGAATTAAGAGAGCGAAAGCTCCCCCTATCAATAAGCCTAAGTGAGTATCAAGCAAGTATAGGGATTGCTCCCCCTATCAAAAAGCCATATAGAATAAATGAAATGAAGATCATGGCATACATATGTGAGTAAGCATGAATGCTAAACACAACTCACATGCAAAAGATAATGAGAACACATAAATGTATCATTTAAAACAAATGTCTCATATCAAAGAACATAAACATTATGTATAAAATAGATTTATGAAAGAGTACATGAGAATCATGTAAAAAGTTTTCAAAAGAAAACAAATCAACCGAATAAAATCATAAATCAATATTTAAATCCAAAAATGATGTTTGATCAATAAAGGAAATTTTCTTTGTAGAACTTGATCAAACCATTCATAGAATACATTATAGAACACGAATAGATGATCCATAAGCACAAACACATAAATATCATCATATAAGTGAAGTATAATGAATTCAAAAACAACCAATCAAAACAAAATCTTTGACAAAAGAGTTTCAAGAGAGGTAACAATATATCAAGCTCTTATGCTTGTTCCAACCCATATAATCACTTTAGCTTCCGGTAAACATGATTTGGGAATAAACACCCAATAAACCCGGAGGGTTATATAAATACAAAACCTCTCATGAAAGCAAAACCAATAATCATGAAAACAAAAAGAATTTAACTAATAAAAGGAATTGTTTTCATAAAAGTTTAAAATATATTTTTCAAAACCAAGAAAGAGAAAAAAAATAAGAACACTAAAAATCTTGGTTTAAAAATTTAGATTTGTTTTGGTACCCAAGAACTCTTGGTACCAAAAGATTTAGGGACATGACCCCTATCATTTAAGCTCAAAGCCTTAGGGTTATGAACCCTCTTAGGCGCATGTGGTGCACGAATACGGTCATAACAAAAATCACTCAAATGTCCACTCCGATTGCAATTTGTGCAATGAAAAGGAAGCATTTGCTTATGTTGACCATTAAAAGGTGCACGGGAAACATTTGAAACATTTACAAACATGGATGATCTTTTAAAATTATTTTGCAAATGTGAAACATTATCAAAACAAAACTTTCCTAAGTGGCCATATCTACCACAAACATCACATTTATAAACATGTGGTCTACTAAAACCATTTGGCAAATGAGACTCATTTTTCAAATTAAAACAATATTTGGCCAAATGACCAAAACGACCACAAAGATCACATGAATACACATGAGCATGCATATGATGAACTTTATGAGAGTGTACATGTGCATGAGCATGTGATGAAGAAGCCTTATGAGATGCACAAGAAACATTAGTCTTGGAGGATTTATGTGCATCATAGCAAAACTTAGCTAAATGGCCTTTACGACCACAAATAGAACATTTATAAGCTTTGCTATACAAGTGTGTAAAGTGTACGGGTTTAGAAGTTGTAGTACGAGACTTTGCACCCAAGTCCATAAGTTTCTTATTATCTACAATGCATGTTTTAGGGTTGAATCTAATGATGATATGCGTTCTTTAACATGATTCAACTCATTGTTAGGCATACAAGCATTGAAAATAGAAGTAGATGAAGCATTATCATTTCTAATAGTTTCTACTTCTATCATGGCATCATTATTAGCATGAGTTAAACTAGCAATAGATAAAGACATGTTATTATTTTTCAAACTTAATAACTCATTGTTTTCTTTCAAAATAGCATTATCTTTAACAACAATATCAAGTTTGGAAGCTAGCGACTCATGATCGGATTTTAATTCTACATGCTTGCTTTTAAGATCAATAAAATTCTTTTGCAATTTAGTATAGGCATGAGATAATCTTTCATATGCACAAGCGAGTTCATCAATAGATAAATCATTATCGGAATCGGAATCGCTTACTACACTAGGGCTATCGCCTAGTGGCCGAGTGCATGATGATGCTCCACACTCACTTGAAGAGCAATCCTCCAAACTACGTCGGATTTCCTCCAAGTTGCCTTGATGTGCTTCTATGAATTTCCATAAATTGTAAGCACTATCAAAATGAACAAATTTGTTAGAGAAGGATGAGTCAAAGGCATTAAGCAAATATTCTAACAAAAGCTTGTTCATTGAAAACATTTTCTTATCATGATCGCTCCACTTGGATTTCTCCAATGTAGGCACAATATAAGCACAATCAATAATTTTCCATAAGTCGATATTTCTAGATTCAACAAATAGTTTAAATCTAGAAGCCCATTGAGCATAGGGAAAATTAATGAATTTAGGAGCAACATTTGAATCATAGCCTAAACGAAATATATTCATATTCATGATATATATGTGAAAATATGCAAGCAAGATAAAAGTAATCATAGCTAGATTAGCACAAATAAGATAACTTGGATCTTTAACTCAAGGCGGTTAGTCCTTAAATCAAAGAGCACCAAGCTCTGATACCAATTGTTAGACCCTAGAGGGGGGTGATTAGGGTCTTATGCTAATCTAATCCGATTATATGCCAATTAAAATTAATTAACAACTATATTCTTGCAAGATAAATATACAACTAATAAAGAGCAAGAATATGCAATATGAACTAAGGGATATATCCTATATGATGAAAATATATATGCAAGGATATATAAACTAATACAAGATGATATATCCTACCAAGGAGATATACAATATGATATATGCTAGGATATGCAAACACAAGGGGTAAACAATCTAAACAAGATAGTGGATCATATAAATAATGAGCTAATGACAATGGCGATACAAGATATGAGCATGAATATGAATGAATGCCAAAGCACACTCAAACACACAATATGATCACGGAGTTCGGACCTTCCGTCCTACGTCTCCGCTCCCCTCTCCCGGGGAGAAATCCACTAACACAATCCGGTTTGGAAGCCGGAACTTCTTCTACACACTCGGTTTTCTAGCTAACCGAAAACTCTACAACTCACACTCTTGCAATCACACTTTACACCCACTAAGTGTTGGACCTAGCCGTATCTCCCTCAAGTGCTCGATTACAACCTCTCCCTAGGCACGTCAACCGACGCCACTCCTCTTGGGACGATCCCCGACTCTCACCACACACTTCTCACTCGGTGTACAAGTGTATTACAAAGTGATCTCACAATAAGCACAATATAAATCAAATGATTGTTCTCTAAACAAGATGAGAACTCAATTAAGCTCACTCTCTATGTCACACAAACCCCACAACCCAAATTATACAATGTATGAAAAATACAATAAGCTCAATGGTTGTGTGTGTAAACAAAGAGATATAAATCAAAACTAAACTCAATGTAGTTCTAGCTTAATAACAATGATAATCAAATATGTAAAAGAGCTAGAAATAGAGTTTAGAAAACTTCTCAATATATCAAGAGTGGAGGGAGAAGAGTTGGATGCCCAAACACCAATAGATGATCTCCTCAAGCTCTTGTTGAATTGAATCACAAAACCGAAACACTCAAATGCTTAAAAGCTTCTTAAAACAAACTTAAACCCTTGATTAAAACTTTCTTAAACTTGTTTTTAAAACTCTCTTAACTAACTTGAAAAGACATCAGCAATGGGGTATATATACCCCCTCAAAGCTCAGCTGAAAATCCCAAGTCAAAAGACAAAACAGCCCCAAGAAAACTGCTCAGAAAATAGCCGTTAGAAGTCCAACGGTCACATTGTCGGTCGACCGAAAATCCCGTCGGTCGACCGATGAAGAGCAAAAGAACACGAAAAATTGATCTGGAACTCGTCGGTCGACCGGAAATTCTGTCGGTCGACCGAGTTGAGCTCTCGGTCGACCGGACCGGTCGACCGACGACTCTCTGGAAAAAATAATGACGAATGGTCAATTGACCGGTCGACCGTACCGGTTGACCGAAAACTGATATTCTAGAAAAATCGGTTTTAGAACTGATTTTAAAACGCTGTTAAAAAATATCAAATAAATTCCAAAAAATGTAAAACTTTGGGGAATGATTGTAGACATGATAATAAACATGCTACAAAAACTGGTTTTCTAAAAAGACTTCCTAAATGAGAAATATCATCATTTTGCAAAATAGTCCAAAAACACGAAAACTAAATATATATGTTTTTGACATTTGACATAAACCATGTTTTGAAACTTTTGTAAAATGATTTTATAGACTTAGTAAAACATGTATAAACTGATATTGAAGTCTATAAACTAATAAGACAGTATTTTCACAAAATTGCATATTATATGCAATGTTTACAAAAACGCAATAGAGTATGAAACATATATATATATGAATGTAAATTTGTTTCATATCTATATAGCTAAACCAAAACATATATGTATATATATAACTATATATATACAAAAACCAAAACGTGTATGTGTGTATATAATTGAGCTTAAAGTACTAACACACATAATATAAAACCTAAACTAATGTTACCAAAGCTAGATCTTGATCTTCAATTAAGCTTGACTTGGTACACATTGCGGATGAAGCTTGAACTTGATCTTTAACTTGAATTGCACGTTGCTTCACCAACATTCCACCAACCTCTACGTTGTTTGTCTACAATAAATATGAAAACACAAACACTAGACAAACAACATTAGAAGTAAATTGTTTGTTAAACATCATCAAAACAAGAAGGCCAACAAAATTGATTTCACAAACTCAAACTTCCAAATGCTTAAAAGCTTCTTAAACCAAACTTAAATCCTTGTTTAAAACTCTTTAAACATGTTTTAAAAACACTCTCTAGTTATAGAAGAGCTGAAGGCAATGAGGTATTTATACTCACTCAAAACTTTAGCAAAAACCCAAAACAAAATAACAAAAAAAGCCCAAGAATCAGAAATCTGATTCTGTATAAAAATAGCTGTTGGAGTGAACGACGGTCGTTCGTGAAAATCTCGCGGTCGACCGCGAGCCACTTTCGAAACTTTAAAAATTTTTAGAAACTTTGGCGGTCAACTGTGGAAATTTTTGAGCTGACGGTCGATCGTGACGGTCGACCGCGAAAGTTGATGATGGCTCCGCAGGGAAAAACAAAGGCGCGGTCGACCGTGGCGGTCGACTGTAAACTGATATATGAGAAAACATGTTTGAAAGTTGATTTTCTGATTTTAAAACCCTATTTAAAAATATCAAATAAATTTTAAAAAATATAAAACTTTGGAAAATGGTTGTAGACATGATAATACACATGCTACAAAAACTGATTTTTAAAAAGGACATCCCAAATGAAAAATATCATCATTTTGCAAAATAGTCCAAAACATGAAATTGTAAACATATGAATTTTGACATTTTGGCTAAACCATGTTTTGAAACAATACAAAATGAATTTGTAGACTTAATAAAAGATGTATATGATTGTTATTATGACCATAAATAAAGAATATAATATTTTCACAAAATTGCATATTCGGTGCAATATATACGAAAAACATAATAAAGTATGAAATATGTAATTTCATATATATAACATAAAAACCCAAAATACATGTATGTATATATATAACTATATATATGCATAGAAACTAAAACTTATGTATATATATAACTATATTTATATACGAAGAAACCAATAAATGTGTGTGTATAGATGATTGAGCTTAAAGTACTTAACACACATAATATAACACCTAAACTAAATTACCCAAGCTATGATCTTGATCTTCAATAAGCTCTTCTTGGTAATCTTGCGGGTGAAGCTTGAACTTGGATCTTCAACTTGAATTGTGTAGCTTCACCCACTATATTCGCCAACCTCCATTTGATATGATCGTTATGGTGCAATACATCCATCCTCCAACATATTGTTTGTCTAGAATAAATATAAAACACAAACACTAGACAAATAATATTAGATGTAAATTGTTTGTAAATCATCATCAAAACAAGAAGGCCAACAATCTTCCCCTTTTTGATGATGATAAACAATTTACAAAAAGGATATATGCATGAAAGGAAATGAATATACAAAGTATAATATATCATGCATATAAACAAGAAAGAATATACTCACAATATTTCTCCCCCTTTAACAACATCAAAAAGGGGACAATAAAAGAATGAAGAGAGTGAAAGCTCCCCCTATCAATATGCATGGGTGAGTATAAAAAATATAGGGATTGCTCTCCCTATCAAAATACCATATAAAATATATGCAATAAAAGATCATGGAAAATATGTGAGCAAGCATAAAAAAATATGTTAAATATCACTCACATACAAGAGGATAATGAGAACACATATAAATATATCAATATGAAAATAGCGTCTCATTAACAATTATAAAAACATAATGTATAAAAATAGATTTATGAAAGCAAAGGAATGAGGAAAACATGAGAACCATGAAAAAAGTTTTCAATTGAAAACAAATCATTCAAATGAAGTCAAAAATCAAGATTTGAGTTCAAAAACAATGTTTGATCAAAGAGGAAAATTTTCTTTGTATAACTTGATCAAACCACTCATAGAATACATTATAAGACACGAATAGATGATCCATAAACACAAACACATAAATATCATCATATAAGTGAAATATAATGAATTCAAAGCAACAATTCAAAACAAAATCTTTGACAAAAGAATTTCAAGAGAAGCAACAATATATCAAGCTCTTAAGCTTGTTCCAACCCATATAATTATTCTAGCATCCGGTAAACATGATTTGGGAATAAACACCCAATAAACCCGGAGGGTTATATAAACACAAATCTCTCATCAAAATCAAAACTAATAATCATGAAAACAAAAGAATTTGATCAATGAAAAAAATTGTTTTCATGTTCAAAAGTTTAAAGTATAATTTTTCAAAACCAAAAAAAAGAAAAATAAAAACACTAAAATTCTTGGTTTAAGAAAAATTATTTTGGCACCCAAACATTTTTGGTGCTGGATTGGTTAGGGATATGACCCCTATCATTTAAGCTCAAAGTCCTAGGGTTATGAACCCGTTTGGGCACATATGGTGCACTAGCACGGTCAAAACAAAAATTATACATATGACCTTTCTGATTGCAATAGGTGCAATGAAGAGGTTTAAATGATTTGTGTTGACCAAGTGGGCGTGCATGAGAATCATTTGCAAATAAAGATTTATCTTTTAAATTATATCGCAAATGAGAAACATCTTTAAACAAAGGTGGTTTACTTGAGAAATTTGGTAAGTTTGAATATTTTTCCAAATCATAACAAAACTTTGCCAAATGGCCAAATCTACCACAAACATCACATTTTAAAACATGTGGTCTACTAGAAACATTTGGCAAATTTGAATTCTTTTTTAAATCAAAGCAAAACTTTGCCAAATGGCCAAAACAATCACAATGATACACATAAGCATGCTTATGATGAATAATAGGTGCTTGTGTGTGTACATGTGATGAAGAAACTTGATGAGATGCACAAGAAGCATTGATATTTTTATATTTGTGTGCATCATAGCAAAATTTTGCTAAATGGCCTTTACGACCACAAATAGAACACTTGTAAACTTTGCTATACAAGTGTGCATAGTGTGTGGGTGATTTATAAGTTACAACACTAGAATTAGCACACTTGTCCATAAGTTTCTTATGATTATCAATGCATGTGTTTAATGTTGAATCAAAACAAGATATGCGGTTTTTTACATGATTCAACTCATCATTATGCATACAAGCATTAGAAATAGAAGTAGATAAAACATGATCATTTCTAAATGCATTAAACTCATTTCTAATAGTTTCTACTTCTATCATGACATCATTATTAGCATGAGTTAAGCTAGTAATAGATAAAGACATGTTATTATTTTCCAAACTTAATAACTCATTATTTTCTTTCAAAATAGCGTTCTCGTTAACAACAATATCAAGTTTGGAAGCTAGCGACTCATGATCGGATTTCAAATCTACGTGCTTGCTTTTAAGATTAATAAAATTATTTTGCAATTTAGTATACGCATGAGATAATTTCTCATATGCACAAGCGAGTTCATCAATAGATAAGTCATTATCAGAATCGGAATCGCTTACTACACAAGAGTTATCCTCTTGTGGCCGTGTGCATGATGCTCCACATGAACTTGAAGAAGAATCCTCCAAAGCTTGTCGGATTGCCTCCAAATCCTCTTGATGTGCTTCAATGAATTTTCAAAGTTTGTAAGCACTATTAAAATGAAAAAATTTGTTAGAAAAGGATGAGTCAAAAGCATTAAGCAAAAATTCTAACAAAAGCTTGTTCATTGTAAACATTTTATTATCATGATCTCTCCACTTAGATTTCTCTAATGTGGGCACAATGTAAGCACAATCAATATCTTCCCATAAGTTAATATTTCTAGATTCAACAAATATTTTAAATTTAGAGCACTATTGAGCATAAGGGAATTTGGAGCAATATTTGGATTATAGCCTAAACGAAATACATTTATATTCATGATATACATGTGAATATATGCAAGCAAGACAAATATAATCATAACTAGATTAGCATAAAAAGATAACTTAGATCTTTAACTCAAGACGATTAGTCCTTAAAGAGCACTAAGCTCTGATACCAATTGTTAGACCCTAGAGGGGGTGATTAGGATCTTATGCTAATCTAATCCGATTTTATACTAATTAAAACTAATAACAAGTTGTCCTAGCAAGTATGAAATACAACAAGATATATGAGGTAGAATAAGCAATATGAACAAATGAATATATCCTAGCAATAAGATATTATAAATATATGAGCAAGGATATATAAACTAATACAATGGTAAAATAAATAATCTACAAAAGAGATAGGGTAATATGTAGAGCAATACACAAAGACGATATAAGATATGAATACAAGAATAAGAATGTCAATGCGATCATAAACAAAACGATATGATCATGGAGTTCGGTCTAACCACTTGACCTACGTCTCTGCTCCTCACCTCGAGGAGATCTCCACTATCATAACCGGGTTTTCTACGTTTACCCGAATAACGTTTACACCACACAATACGGTTTTCTAGTTTGTCAAAAACTCTACAACTAACACACTCTTGTAATCCCATTCTACACCCTCTCAAGTGTTGAACTAGACGTGTCTCCCTCAAGTGCTCGGATACAACCTCTCCCTTGGTTCGTCAACCGACATCACTCCTCTTGGGACGATCCCCGACTCTTGCCACACACTTCTCTCGG
>BQKN01000373.1:529598-596265 GCA_022839385.1 Asparagus kiusianus | reverse complement strand
CTGGGTGGCTCGGCTATGGCCGAGCCACCCTGAGGTGGCTAGGCACAGTTCTGTGCCAAAGGCACAGTTTTGAGTGCCTATAAATAGGCCTGGCACTCGTTCATTTGAGAGGACTTTTTCTGAAACTTCTGAAGAGCCGAAACTCTGCCGGATTGCGACCTCAACTCGGATTGTGAAGGCTTGAAGACTTGGACAACCAGATCTACGTGATACTACTCCGGATCTAAGCTTGGCTCTTAGATCCCGAGATTAGAGCGAGCGTTTCCTTGGTGAAACGATCCCTCTCGGCTACTATCTCCTTGGTGGGATAGTACCCGTTATACCACGTAGATCTGTTCAGATCGAGATTGCGCGGTGGTCCACGGTACTCAACCCCGGCACAGGCGAAGAACCCACACAAAGCGAGTGACCGCATAACAGGAGCTCGCGATTCGTTCGACAAATAAGGAAATAAAGTTGTAATTTTTCATTTCTTTTTATTTGATTTTCGTTGTAACCGGATCTTATAAAAAGACCGGATCTTTGTAATCGATAAACAATTACCAAGTGTGTACAATGGAATCAGTAATGAAGAAAGCAACGAATTTTCCCGCGAACAATAGAGTTTTCAACAAGCGAACACTCGTTGTTAAAGAGTCTATAAACGTTACTTTTGATGAATCTAATATTGGTTTGTAAGAAAATTTTCATAGGGATGAAGATGAGATTGAGGAAGTAATGGAGATCTTACAACTAAATGATAAATCCTCAACGAACGTACTAATTGATGGGAAGAACATAAATGAACAAACTCAAGAAGAACTCCCCAAGGCTTAGAAGTTTGCACCGGATCACCCTAAACACCAAATTATAGGGAGTCTATCCAAAGACGTTTTGACTCGCTCAAAAGATGAGTTTTGGATTTTAGCTATGCATAAAGGGTTGAATAATTACAAAGAAATAATGTTTTGAAATTAGTTCCTAGGCCAAATAATACTTCTATTATTCGAACTAAATGGGCTTTTAGAAATAAGCTTGATGAGTTTGGCATAATAACTAGAAATAAAACTCGTTTAGTTGCCTAATGATACAATTAAGAGAAGGGCATAGACTATGATGAAACTTTATACCGGTTTTAAG
This sequence comes from Asparagus kiusianus, assembly GCA_022839385.1. Classification (NCBI taxonomy): domain Eukaryota; kingdom Viridiplantae; phylum Streptophyta; class Magnoliopsida; order Asparagales; family Asparagaceae; genus Asparagus; species Asparagus kiusianus. The sequence continues at coordinate 595,146 of BQKN01000373.1, read as the reverse complement.
ATTTGAATCTATTAGAATGCTTTTGGCCTTTGCAAGCTTCAAATATTTTAAATAATTTTAAATAGATGTCAAAAGTGCTTTCCTAAATGGTTTTATTGAAGAAGGGGTTTATGTTGAGCAACCCCCCAACTTTATTGATTCATCTTTTCCAAATCATGTATACCAGGTTCAAAAAGCTTTATATAGGTTAAAACAAGCTCCTAGAGCTTGGTATACTCGCCTCTCAAGTTTTCTTATTGAAAATAGTTTTTCAAAAGGAACAATTGACAATACTCTTTTTGTAAGAAAACAAAAAAAAATTATTTCATTTTAGTTCAAATTTATGTGGATGATATTATTTTTGGTGCCACTAATGAATCTTTATGCAAGTACTTTTCTAAAATAATACAAGATCAATTTGAGATGAGTATGATGGGAGAGCTCACCTTCTTTCTTAGCCTCCAAGTTAAACAATCCAATGATGTCATCTTCGTATCACAAAGCAAATATGCTAGGGAGTTGGTGAAAAAATTCGGGATGGAAAGTTCAAAACATGCCCCAACTCCAATGAGCACCACCATCAAGTTGGATGCAGATGAAAGCGGTGAAAAGGTAGACTAAAAGCTATATCGAGGTATGATAGGTAGTCTTCTTTATCTCACTACTAGTAGGCCGGAGATCATGTTTAGTGTTTGTGCATGTGTACATTTTCAAGTTTTTCCTAAAAAATCTCATTTGGTTGTGGTTAAAAAATTATTAAATATATTAATGACACCTTAGAACTTAGTTTATTTTATCCTAAAAATACATCTTTTGATCTTTATGGCTACTGTGATGCCGACTTTGCCGGTTATAGGGTGAACTGCAAAAGTACGAGTGATACTTGCTAATTTTTGGGTAACTCACTTGTATCTTAGGCATCCAAGAAATAAAATTATGTTGCTTTGTCCACTACGGAAGCGGAATACATTGCCGCCGGCTTATGTTGTGCACAACTTTTATGGATAAAACAAATTTTGGTTGATTTTGATTTACACTTTCATGCTACAAAATTTTTTTGTGATAATACTAGTGCTATCAATATCTCAAAAAATTCTATTTTGCAATCTAGAACAAAACATATAGATGTACGACATTACTTCTTGTGTGATCATTTTGAACGAATATATTGACACCAAATCTCAATTAGCGGATATCTTTACCAAACCCCTTTGTGAAGTTGATTTTTTTTCGTATTAGAAATGAATTAGGCATATTCATCCTTTAAAAAAAATATCTTTTTGTCTATTTTGTTTCCATTCTTTTCTCTACCATTGTCATATTTTTTCTTGATTCTAAAATGTCAAGTCATTCTTAAGCACACACGGGTACCAAGAGGAGTATAGCGGTGAGAGACCGGGGTCGTCCGAAGAAGAGTGGGGTAGGTAGTAATGCCTAGAGGTAGGTAATAATTCTTAACAGTTGAGGGAGACACGGGTAGACCAACACTTGACGTACATTTGTGTGGGTTTTTTAGCATGCATATTATCTTTATTCTACCCCATTTTTGATAGTGACAAAGGGAGAGAGAAATCTCCTCATTTCTGCACATCGAAAGGGGGAGCCTTATAGATAGGGGGAGCAACTATCTATAAGCCAAATAATCTATTTTTACTTGCTGTTGCATAATGGTTGTTTGTCATCATCAAAAAGGGAGAGATTGTTAGATCATTTGTTTTGATGATGATTTACAAACATCATTATCGGTGTAATTATTTATTGAGCTATATTGTAGATCACATATCATTAGCACCTTATATAGAGAATTGGATAGAAAATGACTTATAATGACAATATCCAAGGAGGTGGTGGCAAAGTGATGAAGCAATACTTTAAAGAGCACCATATACATAAGAAGCTTCATCTACTCAAGAGCAAATATCAAGACTCAAGTCATGCATTTCTATGTGAGGGATATTTGCTATTTTATTTTTCTCTCTAGTACTTAATATAGGTAAGTAGTTTGTTGATTACATTTGAAGCTCATGGGATATCACACTTGCACACTTTCAAAACTCATATTTTGGTACTTTTGCTAAATTGATGATTTTCACACATACGAGGACCTTTTTGTAAAATTCCTTTTCAAAGAAGTTTATCAAAATGTTTATAAACTATTCCCAAAGTTTTATATTTTTTAGAGTTTATTTACTATTTTTAACAGAACCTTGAAACTCAATTTCAAAATTAATTCAGGCTGATAACCTGTTATCAGTCGACTGACCAGTCGACTGATGATATTAGTTAACTGAATACATCAGTTGACTGATATGTCGACTGATGAAACTGCTTGTAATCATCAAAAGTTTTAGTTCTATTTTGGTTGACTGACCAGTCGACTGATGAGTTGTCACTCGAGTGAAAATGATCGTCAGTCGACTGATGTGCAGGTATTTGAATACAACGTTCAGCTTATCAGTCGACTGATGATTCGCGTCAGTTGACTGATAAGCAGTCTAATGACTAGTTTTTCTCAGAATCTACTCCTCGCTTTTTGGGGGATTTCCACTGGTTCTTTGGGGTTTTGGCTGTTGTTTTCTCTTCCTATAATTACCCAACAACCCTAACTACTTCAGTAACCAAGCTTTCATTGCAAATCTCTTGTGTTTAAGTTTATTGTTTTTAAAGAGCTTCAACTTTCATTTGTTTTCACTATTTCAACGCCCACATCCCAAGCTTCAATTACAATCTTATCTCTTGCCATAGGGCTACTGTAAAGAGAGAGTTTCTCTTCGATTATCTACTGTTGTGAGCTTGATCTCGTGGAGATCTATTGTATGGTTGTGAGATCTCGGTGGAGATCATTATGTAGAAAAAGTTTCAGCTTCCAAACCGGATGGGCAGTGGATTTTTCCTCGAGAGTGGGGAGCGGGGACGTATGTCAGCGGACCGAACCTCATGAACATACCGCGTGTCATCAATTGGCTAACTGTCTCTATCCCTACTCTCTTCTATTGTAATCACATTTCCTATTTGTGTGTGGTTTGTTGGAATAACTTTTAATTATATATTATTTGTCCATAAACCCTATTCACCCCCTCCCTCTAGGGCCTTTCAAGTGGAACCCAAGGATGTCAAACCTTCCATAAACCTAACACTGTGTATAAACATGTTTCACAATCACATTAATATCACTCTAGTAGATGTCAAATAATAAGAAGTGATAGTACAAGCAGATATAAAAAAGATGATAATACAAGAAATAAAAATATAAAGAAGAGATATCCAACAACATCTATAAATCTATCTCAACAGAGGAAAATAAAGAACAATGAATAATCTGAGATGACAACAATGAGTCTCTCAACCAAAAGAGTCAACGAAACAATATAAATGTAGTCAGCCTCCAAAATGAAATACATCTCTACATGACTTAAAATAGTGTGAAGCACTAAATAACTATCTATGAATGATGGTAACAATGCGGAGTCTTCGTCAATCTGCGGCTCTCCGAACCCCTGACCTGCTACCAAAAAAAAGATGTAATCAATGAGCGTCAGAGCACTAGCAAGAACATGTCCATCGTACCCAAGAGGAAGGGTTTAGGTGTATAAAATACTAATCATAGCATATGTATATATATAAATCATATACCTTGTAGTAAGACGAGTCAAGGTTTAGAAATGCACAACACAAGATAAGTACGTTGAGCGAATAATCCAAACAAGGAAACCCTCATATATATACCATGTATCTCAAATTGTTAATCGATAAATATCAACTCCAAAACCTTTGAACAATTAATACAGAAAATATATCATCTACATCTAATCCAGGACATGCTCACTCAACCACTGAAATAATGTCAGTCATAGTATCTCACACTACTCTCGGGTAGGTGGCTTGGAAACAAAAATAAAATCCTCTAAAATTCTCTTCAAAAGTGTCTACCTTCACATATGAATATTACAATATTGGACTACATCCACAAACAGTACTGTCCTGAGTCCTAAGCATCCCAAAGAAGTAGAGTGTAGTCATCCGCAGTATCATGTGGCTCACAGACTAACATATTAGGTGTGCAGTCGCCCGCAATATCATGCGGTGTACGGACATGCTCACTCAACCACTGAAATAATGATGCATCATGGAGTGTAGTTATCAACTAAATCTCATACGGTTCATGGACTAACACACTCAGAGTGTAGTTGCCCGCGTTCTCTTGTGGTACACGAACTAATGCACTCAAGCATCAAAAACCATCGTAAACCAAAACAATCATCACAACTATCATGAAAAATACAAAACATTAGACTACGCACTTCCAAAGGCTCTTGCGTGCTCAAACCCTAAACATGCACTCTCATGGTCTCACACGTGTATCGGTAGGCGGCTCATTTGTAAAACCACGTAAATTATAAAAATAATGTGAAAAATAATATTAAATGATTTTTATTATGATTGATACTATTCTGAGATGAATGAGTATGTTAGTAATCGATTTGAGACCGATTAAGTACGGATAAGAGTATGTACGAGTGTAAACATGCACAGTACATGAGAAAATGTCATCTGAACCAGTCTCGTGTTGGTCGACCGATCCAGAGGATCAGTCAACCGATGGGCACTTAGATTCTGGGTAGGTTTCTAATTCGGATTAGTTGGTTTTGGTTCAGGTTTGTTTGTATATATATAAGTATAGATATCCAAAATCTCCCTTTTTCTTCATATTTTCACGTAAACAACAGCCACACCTTCCCTCAAAATCCCTAGAGTTGCTTCTTGTGAGTTTAGAGAGCTTTGTGAAGCTAAAACCTAGCGGAGGGCGAGTTTCTCAGCATTTGGTGAAGGAGGATCATGTATGTCGCGTGTTTGTGGAGCTCAGCACAATTTTGAGGTGAGTTTCATATCCTCCAAACTCATCCCCTGTTTCTTTTAGTTTTATTTGGTTTTGTTGGATTTCTATAACATTGTTTATGTATAAACATCACTCTTTTTGAACCGTATGATATAAAAAATCTAATCTTTTTTATTTAAAAAGATATAAAATGAACTCTTAATTTTGGGTTAAGAATTGATCACGATCTAATGTGAGTTTTGGTTAAGGTTAGTTGTTTTACATGATGATCTTACATATATAAACATGTTAGGGTTTTAGCTTTATTCCCAAATTCATCTTTGTGACTTTATATAGCAGAATAAACCCTAATATCTTTTACATCAATACTTCATACATGAGTTTTGTTTGAGAAATTTTGATTTTTAATGAAATTATAAGGGTATATAACCTCACACAGTAAATCCTGATTTTTTTCTGGTCAGTCGACGGATCAAAGAGATCAGTCGACGGATCAAAGAGATCAGTCGACCGATATGTCTTCAAGAAGATGAAGTTTACGCTAGTCGGTCGACCGAGTCAAGGGCATTAGTCAACTGTGTTGGACCCTAGAGGGGGGGGGTGATTAGGGTCTTGAGGCAATAATAGTGCAATAAAAACTATGACAAGAAATACACCACTAATGAATGCCAAAATAAAAGAGATAAGGTTAGAGATCATTATCCAAGAGACGCGTGATGTATTAACAAGGTTTGGCCCGCTGACCTACGTCCCCGCTCCCCACTCTCGAGGAGAATCCACTACACAACCCGGTTTGGAAGCCGAATCTTCTTCTACACAACGATCTCCATGAGATCTCTCAACCACACAATTGATCTCCGTGAGATCACCCTCACGATAGTAGTAATCACAGGAAAAACTCTCTTTATAGCAATCCTATGGCAAGAAGAGAGATAGCACTTGAAGCTTGGGATGTGAAAAACGAAACAGTAAACAACAAGATGAAAGTTGAAGCCCTTTTGAAAAAACACAAGCACAAACTCAAGAGATTTGCAATTTATATTCTTACAGGAGTAGTTGGGGTTGTTGTGTATTTATAGGGAGATAAAACTACAGCCAAACCCAAAGAAATCCAACAAAAATCCCACAAAAAACAAGAAACAGATTCTGTATAGCACTAGTCGTTAACAGGCTGTCAGTCGACTGACGGACGACGCCAGTCGACTGATAAGCTGAATATCGTATTCAAATATGAGCTTATCAGTCGACTGATAGATATTTTTAGTCGACTGATCAGTCGACGAAAATAGAACAGAGACTAAAATGAAGATTCCAGGCACTTACTTCAGTCGACTCATCAGTCGATTGACCAGTCGAGTGAAAACAAGTTATCAGCCTTACTTGGTTTTAAAAATGAGCTTCAAAGCTCTATTAAAAATAGTAAATAAATTCCAAAAAATGTAAAACTTTGGGAATAGTTTAGAAACATTTTGATAAACTTGTTTGAAAAAGAATTTTATAAAAAGGTCCTTGTATTTATAAAAATCATTATTTTAACAAAAGTACCAAAATACGAGTTTTGATAGTGTGCAAGTGTGCGTGGTATCCCAAATAGCTTCAAATAAAATGTACAACTACTTGCCTACATTCTAGCACTAGAGAGAAAATAAAAATAGCAAATATCTCTCACATAGAAATACATTTCTTGAGACTTAATATTGCTTTAGAGTTGATGAAGCTTTCTCAGTTTGTTTAGTGTTCTTGATAAACATTGCTTCATCACTTTGCCTCCTTCTCTTTTAGATATCGCCGTTGTAGCTCATATTCCATCTAATCCTCCATAAATGGTACTAGCTTGATATACATATATACTACAATATCACTCAACAAGCTATTAGTACCGATAATGGTGGTTGTAAATCATCATCAAAACATAATGGTTAACAATCTCCCCCCTTTTTGATGATTACAACCAACCATTATATTAGAGAAAAATAAAAATAGCTTATAGATAGAAGCTCTGCCTATGAGCTCCCCCTAACTATGTGCACAAATGAGGAGATTTATCTCCCCCTTTGTCACCATCAAAAAATGGGTATGTGAAGCAAGAAGCATGTTACGACAATCAAACATATGATATGTAACTAACCAAGCACACGAAAAAAATTATTTAAAGGATGCATAAACCCAAACCATTTCTTATGCGACAAAAATCTTCTTCACTAAGATGCTTGGTAAAGATGTCTGCTAATTGAGATTTAGTATCAATATGAATAAGGGATACATCTTTCTGCTCTACATGATCGCGTAAGAAATGATGGCGTACATCAATATGCTTAGTTCTAGAGTGCAAAATAGAATTTTATAAAATGTTTATAGCACTAGTGTTATCAAAAAAAAATTTTGTATTTTGAAAATGCAAATCATAGTCAACTAAACTTTGTTTCATCCATAAAAGTTGGGCACAACATAAGCCGGCGGTAATGTATTCCGTTTCAATAGTGGACAAGGCAATACAATTTTGTTTCTTGGAAGTCCAAGAGACAAGAGAGTTACCTAAGAATTGACATATACCACTCGTACTCTTGCGATCAACCTTACATCTGGCAAAGTTGGCATCACAAAAACCATAAAGATTAAAAGAGGTGCTTTTTGGATAAAATAAACCAAGATTAATTGTCCCATTGATATATTTAATAATTCTTTTAACCATAATCAAATAGGACGATTTAGGAGAAGCTTGAAAACGTGCACATGCACACACACTAAACATGATATCGGGTCTACTAGCGGTAAGGTAAAGAAAACTACCTATCATACATTGGTAAAGTTTTTGGTCAACATCCTCATCACTATCATATGCATCAAGCTTGATACTTGTACTCATGGGAGTTGGTGCATGCTTAGAAGTTTCCAATCAGAATTTCTTTATCAATTCTCTAGCATACTTGCTTTGAGAAACGAATATCCCATCCTTAGTTTGCTTGACTTAGAGCCTAAGAAAGAAAGTGAGCTCTCCTATCATACTCATCTCAAAATGATCTTGCATAACTTTAGAAAATTCCTTGAATAAAGTTTCATTAGTAGCACCAAAAATGATATCATCAGCATATATTTGAACTAAAAAGAAATCATTTTTTCTTTTTCTCACAATAAGTGTATTATCAATTTTCCCTTTAGAAAAACCATTTGCAATAAGAAAACTAGAGAGGTGAGCATACCAAGCTCTTGGGGCTTGTTTTAACTCATATAAAACTTTTTGAACCCGATAAACATGATTAGGAAATGAATGATCCATAAACCGGGGGGTTGCTCAACATATACTTCCTCTTCTATAGAACCATTTAAAAAAACACTTTTCACACCCATTTGGAATAATTTAAAACTTTTAAAACTTGCAAAAGCTAAGAACATTCTAATGGATTCCAACCTTGCAACCGGTGCAAAGGTTTCATTATAGTCTATATCCTCCTCTTGATTGTATCCTTGGGCAACTAAACAAGCTTTGTTTCTCGTGACTATGCCATGTTCATCAAGTTTGTTTATAAAAACCCATTTAGTTCCAATAACATGAACATTGTTAGGTCTAGGAACTAATTTCCAAATATTATTTCTTTGAAAATTGTTTAGTTCATCATGCATTGCTACAACCCAAAACTCATCTTTTAAAGCATCATTTATCTTTTTAGAATCTATTTGAGATAGGTAGGTAACATTACAACACTCACTCAAAGCTTTTGAGAGAGTTAGAACCCCTTGTGTAGGATTCCCTATTATTTGCTCCTTTGGATGATTTGGTGCAAATTTCCATGCTTTGGAGAGTTCTTCTTGCTCTTGAATGTTATTGCTTTCCCCATCCTTTTGAATATCTATTGAGGGTGTTTCATTTAATTACAAAAGTTCCAATCCTCCCTCAACATCATCATCATCTTTCCTAGGTAAACCAACTTGTAAACCAATATTAGTCTCATCAAAAGTAACATTTATAGATTCTTCAACAACAAGAGTTCGTTTGTTGAAAATCCTATAAGCCTTACTTCTTGGGGCATAACCTAAGAAAATACCAATATTAATTTTTGAATCAAATTTATCATGGTGATCTTTGGTGTTCAAGATAAAACATTTACAACCAAAAATACGAAAGTATCCAATAAAATGAATTTTGCTATAAAATAGTTCATAAGGAGTTTTTTAAGCTTTGGTCTAATCAAAACACGATTCAAACATGGCAAGTCGTATTGACGGCTTTCGCCCAAAAATATTTAGGTAAATCAAAGGCATTTATCATTGTTCGTGTCATTTCTTGTATGGTGCGATTTTTTCATTCAACAACACCATTTTGTTGTGGTGTTCTTGGAGTAAAAAATACATGAGTTATACCACGATATGCACAAAAGTCTTTGAAAAATTTATTTTAAAATTCACCACCAGGATCACTTCTAATTTTAACAACTTTCAACTCTTTTTCATTTTCAATTCTTTTAACATAATTAAAAAATTCTTCAAAACATTCATATTTACTACCAAGAAAGATTGTCCATGTAAAATGATAGAAATCATCAATTTTAAATAAAAACATAGTGTTTACCTCCTAGAGAGGTAACATGCATAGGACCAAAGAGATCAAGGTGAAGTAATTGCAAGGGTTTAGAAGTTTATACCTCATTAATGGATTTGAAGATGGACTTGGTTTGTTTACCTTTAGCACAATCTTCACAAATAGTATCTTTGATGAAATGTAAGTTTGGTAACCCTTTTATAAGATTCTTTTTGGATAACTTGGATATCAACTCCATGTTGGCGTGTCCAAACCTCTTATGCCAAATCCACGGATTTTCATCAACCACCGTAAGACATTTAACATCTTGATCTACTAGCTCATTCATCTAAAAAATATATACGTTAGATTTTCTATTAGCAACAAAAATAAGTTTATCATTTAAGCTAACAATGTACTTATCCGGTTTGAAAGAAATATCAAATCCTTTATCACTTAATTGGCTAATACTAAGAAGGTTATGATTTAACACTCTAACCAAATAAACATTCTCTATTATGGGAGAAGGTGTTTTACCAATGCATCCAATATCTATAATTTTACCTTTCTCACTGCCACCAAAGGAGACGTTACCTCCTTCAATCCTTGATAGGGTTGCAAATAGCTCTTTGTTGCCTGTCATATAATGTGAGCAACCACTATCAAGGTACCACATCCCTCTACGTCGTGTTTGTGACGTTCCCTACATAAGATGAAGATGTTGAAACTTTAGGTACCCAAATCTTGGGTTCTTGGTTGTTGGTATTCTTGGTGCCTTTGGGTACCCATGTCATTACATAAAAAATCACTGTTATTTGTGTTCCTACAATGAGTGAAGATATGATCATGTTTCATGCAATATGTGCACACAAAATTTCTCTTATGTGTAGAAGCATAAGGTCTATGAAACCTATTACTTTCAATGCGATGATGACTAGAGTATGCATGAGTAGGTTTAATTCTGCCACTTTTAATTTCAAGTCTTTCAATTTTAGATCTCAATTGTTTGTTTTCAAAATTGAGATCCCCTAACAATTCATATTTTAAAGCAAGTGAGGATTGTAGTTGCTCAAGTTTGAAATCACAAGAAGCATGCATTTTTTTAAAGGAAGAGTATTCTTTTGTCATTCTTTTAAACTCAATGTTTAACTCTTCTAATGTGGTTGCGAGATCACATTGCATATAAAAAGATTCACTTTCAGTATCGGATATTACCTCCTTTTCATGAGCTATAAATCAAATGTTAGGATCATGAAGAGCAATCTTTGCTCCTTCTTCATTATATCCGAATCGCTTGGTTTGGATTCCTCCCATCCGGCATACATAACTTTCTTCTTCTTGTATTTCAAATATTTTTCCTTGAGCTTAGGGCAATCTTTGGCGAGATGACCCAGTTCGTTGCATTAAAAACATTTTCCTACATGCGAAGAAAATTTGTTATTAGATTGGTGATTAAACTTCTTATTCATTTTTATTAGTCTTGATATTCTTCTAGAGAGGTGAGCCACTTCTCTAGAAAAGTCAACTTCACTATCCGAAGATAAGGAGTTATCACTAGCTCCTTTGAGAGCAATGGTCTTCATTTTTGGGGATGACTCTTCAATTTCTCGTGGGGGCACTTCCTCTTTCTCCTTCCCCTTAAGTTTCTTCTCATGAACCTTAAGCTTACCGATGAGGCCATCGAGAGCTAGAGTAGTAAGGTCGTGAGCTTCCTCTATGACCGTAGCTTTGGACTCTCATGCCGGAGTCAATGAGCGAAGAATCTTGTAGTTCATCTCTTGGATAGTCAAAGTCTTATCAAGACCATACAATTCATTGATGATATTAGTAAAGCGAGAAAACATAGCATCAATGGATTCATTAGGAAGCATTTTAAATAACTCATAGTCATGCATAAGCCTACTAATTTTAGACTCCTTAACTTGGGGGGCTCCTTCATGTGTAATACATAATTTTATCTAAATTTCACGTGCGGTTGCACACGTGGAGACCCTATTGTACTCATTTAGGGAAAGACCATAAATTAAGGCATTCATGGCCTTAGCATTAAGATTAGCTTGGAGTCTTTCTCCATCAGTCGTGGAACTAATCTTTGAACTTTCTACATATTTTTTCTCTATGATATCTAAAATGTCAAGATCAATGCAATGAAGGTAAATCCTCATTCTAGCTTTCCAATAGGCAAAATTGCTACTGGTGAAAAGTAGGGGTCTAGTGGTGGATTTTCCTTCAAGCAAATGCACATTCAATAAAGCCTCCATTAGATCTTTCCTCTAAGGTTGTTAGACCAAAAAAAATATAGAGACCAAGCTCTAATACCAATTGTTGGACCCTAGAGGGGGTTGATTAGGGTCTTGAGGTAATAATAGTGCAATAAAAATTATGACAAGCAATACACCACTAATGAATGCTAAAATAAAAGAGATAAGGTTAGAGATCGTTATCCAAGAGATGCACGATGTGTTATCGAGGTTCGGTCCGCTGTCCTATGTCCCCGCTCCTCACTCTCGAGGAGAATCCACTATACAACCCGGTTTGAAAGCCGGAACTTCTTTTACACAACGATCTCCATAAGATCTCTCAACCACACAATTGATCTCCACGAGATCACCCTCACGATAGTAGTAATCACAGGAAAAACTCTCTTTATAGCAATCCTATGGCAAGAAGAGAGATAGCACTCGAAGCTTGGGATGTGAAAAGCGAAACAGTTAACAACAAGATGAAAGTTGAAGCTCTTTTGAAAAAAACACAACCACAAATTTAAGAGATTTGCAATTTATTCTCTTACAGGAGTAGTTGGGGTTGTTGGGTATTTATAGGGAGAGAAAACTACAGCCAAAACCCAAAGAAATCCAGCAAAAATCCCACAAAAACCAAGAAACAGATTTTGTACAACACTAGCCATTTGACAGGTTATCAATCGACTGACGGGCAGCACCAGTCTACTAATAAGCTGAATATCGTATTCAAATACGAGCTTATCAGTCGACTGATATATATTTTCAGTCGACTAAAAATCTTCAGTCGACTAGTCAGTCGACGGAAACAGAATAGAGACTAAAATGAAGATTCCAGACACTTACTTCACTCGACTCATCAGTCGACTGACCAGTCGACTGATAACAGGTTATCAGCCTGACTTGGTTTTAAAAATGAGTTTCAAAGTTCTATTAAAATAGTAAATAAATTCTATAAAATGTAAAACTTTGAGAATAGTTTATAAACATTTTGACAAACTTGTTTGAAAAAGAATTTTGCAAAAAGGTTCTCATATTTGTGAAAATCATCATTTTAACGAAAGTACCAAAATACGAGTTTTGAAAATGTGCAAGTGTGTGTGGTATCCCAAATAGCTTCAAATAAAATCTACAACTACTTGCCTACATTCTAGCCCTAGAGAGAAAATAAAAATAAAAACTATCTCTCACATAGAAATACATTTCTTGAGTCTTGATATTACTTTAGAGTTGATGAAGCTTTCTCATTTCCTTTAGAGTTCTTGATAAATATTGCTTCATCACTTTGCCTCCTCATCCTTTAGATATCGTCGTTGTAGCTCATATTCTATCCAATCCTCCATAAATGGTACTAACATGCTTGATATACATTTATACTACAATATAACTCAACAAGCTATTAGTACCGATAGTGGTGGTTGTGAATCATCATCAAAACATATGGGCTAACAGACTGATCATTTCTTGATTGAGTGTGCACAATGAGCACGCCTCGCCGGTCGATTGATAGGGTATTTCGGTTGACTATTTTGTATATATATTATTTTCTTTCCTTTGTATTTGTTCGTGCGTACGAAGAACAAGTCAAATGCCGGTACACGTGTGTATTTTATGAGAGTACATATATTGGATTTGAGCACGCTCGAGCATTTGGAGGTGCGTAACCTATATTTTGAATTTTTTCATGATAGTGAGTGATGCATATTGTATTTCATGATAGTTGTGATGCTGGAGTGGGTTAGTTGGCACTCCACAATGAGATCTCAGGGGACTACACTAAGAGTGCGTTAGTTTGTATACTATAATGAGACCGCGATAGACTTCACTCTATATGCATCATTCCGGAATAGGTTGATATGCCTATTTTCGTAGGGCAATTGAGTAAGATAAGTGATGCCACATGATATTGTGAGCACCTTACTCTGTATCATTATTTTCAGTTAGAGGATCACACAAATTTATTTTCATGCTCCCACGTTATCTACCGAGGATCACACAAATTTATTTTCATGCTCCCACGTTATCTACCGTGAGAGTAGGGTATAAGACCGAGGATGTCATACACGACATATATTAAGTGAGATTCTTTTACCGGATTATTATTCTTGTGACTGTGCCACCTACCGATGGTAGTGTATGTTATTTTGACACGATTTTGTGTCGGATGAGGCTTTGGAACGTATTGTCCTTTGTTTTATTTTTCTTGTTCATAGGATTTGTAGTTGGTATTTAACAATTCACAATTTGAGATACGAGGTATATACATGAGGGTTTCCTTGTTTTGATTATCTTGTTCGACGTACCCATTCTCATTTTTTGGATTTCTAAATATCAATATCCTCTCAGTTCAGGATAGTTGATTTATATATCTATATGTACTTACTTGTATTTTTATATTCCTAACCCCCTTCTCCCTAGGGGCTTTGGAGATGATCTCACTAACACTTTTATGCTTGTTGTTTCCTCTCTTTTCAGGCAGCCAGTCAGACGTTCGGAGAGTCGCAGGTTGACGGAGATTTAGCTTAGCTTCCGTCATTTATTATTAGTAGTTTATTTGTGCTCCATAGTAGTTATTCCTTATTGGTAGACTTTAAACATGTATTTCATGTTGGAGGCAGAGTGCCTTAGTATTGTTTTCATTTGACTCCGTGTATTGAGATATTTCAAATTTGTTTCAGACATCAGTTGTACTTCATTTTTTTGTTAGGACACACTTACATTTACATTTTGATGTTTTCTCTATATTGTGTTCCTTGCATTATTATCCTTGTTCTATTTGCTTTGTACCTCCATTCGATCATTTTTTGACTCCTACTAGAGAGATATTACTATGATGGTGAAACATTTTATTACATAGTGTGGGTGTATGGTAGGTTTGACATCCTCGGGTTCACCCTGGATTAGAGCCTTATGTGAAACCAGAGGCATCACAGTTGGTGTCAAAGCTCTAGTTCCTGCATCCTTAGGATATTATGTATTGAGTCGTGCAGCTAGGAAAGAGTTTCCTAGGATTCATGTTTAGGGTCCGCGAAAAATTCCTAGATTGAGTGAGGCTGTAATACGCGTAACTCAAAAATTTTGAGATTTTTTTTATAACTATCTTATATTGATTATAAAGTATGCTGTGGATAATATGTGATATGTTTCCTAATAATATATGTTATGTTATTTATGCTTGAGGTCTCATTTACTGTCTTATAAACTCCCCTCCTAAAATTTTAGATGTCAGGACGAGGACGTGGTCGAAGAGGATCTAATGCTCAGGGAGCTAGGAAAGCCGAGACAGAGCAGTAGTATCTAATCAGCCTCATAGCACCGATTACAGCCAGACGGGCAGCACTTAAAGATCAAGTGGCGCATCAGGACCCACCAGTGACACAACCTCCAGTGGTGCCACCATCAGCAACACATGTGCCTATTGCAGAGGAGTCACCAGAAGTTACACGACCACTAGCTATTGATAGGGCCGCAGAGCAGGAGGCTTGACTCTGATTGGTGAAGACATATCAGAAGCTGAGAGCACAAGAGTTCCAGGGAAAATCGGATTTTCTTGCAGCTCATAAGTGGAAAGAGGATGTGGGGAATATTTTAGATATGCTTAACATCGATGTAGGGTTAAAAAATTGAAGTTGATTGATTCTTGTTTTAAGAATGGGTTTGATCGCTTAGTATGAATCCCTTACAATCACTCACTCTCTCAATTACAGAGGAAGGGAAGATTAATTTTACTTCTCTTTTGTTTAAAAGTGGGTTCTTGGTGGTGAAAGGATACTTCTCTCGATGCTCAAGCCCAGATTGCTTCCTGTTGACAATCATAACAAGATCACAAAGCTTTTGACAATGGCTTAGATCACGAGAATGTAGACTTTGATCTTCCTTCACGTGATAGTCAAAAATCTTCCCAAAAAATTCCAAAAGTCCCTTCTTTATAGCTGCTTTCGGCTATTTATAGAGTTTCAGCACGTAACTGACGTGCTAAATTTATGGGTAGAGGGCATAACTACCTCCTACAATTCATCCCATATTGGTTAATGGGACGTAACGTGCTCGTGAAGTTTAGCTTACATGGCTAACTAGTTCTTCGAAGCCGTTACAGTTGGATCTCCTACGGAAGACGAGCCTCAATACGTAGCGAGGTTCATCTAGCAAGGCAGGATTTGTAGTATAGCGAGCTTCTTCTGACGAACTTTGTCTTCACTGACTTCGTCTAACGAGCTTCGTCTTCACTGATGAGCTTCGTCTTCATTGACGTGCTTTAAATCTTGTTTCCAATGACATGCTTTGTTTTTTGAGATGAGGTCTGTCATTGTAATGACCCTCATCATACTTTTTATGAGCTTCGATGCTCCAAGGCCAAATGATTAGCTAATTATCTATGAAGATCCATGAGATTGAAAGAGAGATATGGTTTTTGACTAGCCTCTCAACCCCCCCCCCCCATTTCATATTGATCATGCCTATTTATAGGTTTAGAACCATTATGGAGTGAGTTAATGGACTTTAACTCCCCTTATAATGAGAGAGTTAGTAGTCATTAACTCTCCTTAAATGAGTGAGTTATTGGTTATTAACTCTCCTTAAATGTAGCCTCTAAAAATGGTAACAAACAAGGTTCGTCAATAATGGTTATGCATTAGGTTCGTCAATAATGACAACGACGAACTTTATCTTCAATGACGAACTTCATTTATGGGCGAACATCATCCTTAATGACAAATTTCATTTCTGGATGAACTTCATCTTTAATGACGAACATCGTTTCTAAACGAACTTCATCTTTAATGACGAACTTTGTTTCTGGATGAACTTCATCTTCAATGACGAACTTCATTTCTCGATGAACTTCATCTTTAATGATGAACTTTGTTTCTGGGCGAACTTCACCTCAAGTGACAAAGTTCTTCTTCTGAGGGGGGAGGCATTGCTTGACGAGGTTCATCTGTTTATGAACTTTGCCGCCTGAAAGGGCTTTATTTCCTAGAGGAGTTTTGTCCCCAATGACGAGCTTCGAACCTTGTCTCCAATGACGAGCTTCATTTTCAATGGTCAGCTTAGATCAACATGAATCGTTTAGTGTTACTTTGTAGGCAAACTTCAGCTTTTAGGCAAAGCTCAGCCTTTAGGCAAACTTAGGTCTTCTTTGTTAGGAATAAAGACAATTTTTCTTACCTATAAAACCCCCTTCAAAGTTTTCAGATCTAAATTAGGTTGCATGGGGTCTGAAATACTTTGAACTTAGGATTTTTAGCAAACCCTTAACTATCAATGGAGTTGATGTGTCTTTACCAACTGTCGTTTGAGTTGGACTAGCCATGCTTTTACCTTTAGCATGATAAGTTGTGGAGGAATTTCTCTTAAACTTAATGCTAAGATTTCTTCTCTATCTTAGCTATTCAAGGTGTTGGATTAAGTGTTAGAGTTTGGTTGTATCGTTCAGTATAACAACTCAACCTGGTGTTTTGAAAGCGAGGCTCATCGCATGGTAGGCCTGCTGGGGTGTGGTATCATTTATGAATAGTGCCTCAATGCTTGGTAGGTCACTATTTGGAAACAATGGGGAAGATAGGGCTCATCACTTGGTAGGCCACTATCAACGAACATCGTCATTTATAGGAATGACGGTGTGGAGGTAATCAAATCATTCAATGACATGAACGTATAACGACTGTAATTAGAATAGCGGTACATCGCATGATAGGCCACTATTTTTAATCATTTTAAGGAGATAGAATGTTCAGCAAAGATCACATAGCGAATCATCGCATGGTAGATCACTATCCTGATCGAATGACAAGTAGGTGTCCATCGCATGGTAGGACACTACTTGGTAAGGGAAATCAAGTCATTCAGTGACATTGGAATATAACGACTGTGATTGAAATAGAGGCACATCGCATAGCAAACCACTATTTGGAAACAATGTCATCGGTAGGAATAACGATATGGAGATAATCAAGTCCTCCTCTAGATCTGGCAGACCACTTTTGTTTTCATTATAACGTTTGAAGTTATAATGAACATAGCAATGAACAAATCGACTTTCTCGCCAAACAAGCTGGTGACCACAATGGCAGGCAACAGCTTCGCTGCCGAAGCTGTCATGACGCAACCAGCAGTCAAGATCCTGGTGAATGAAGAGGTTGAATATGAGTTCGACCAGCAGAAGTTCGAGGAATACTTGTCCTCCTCCAGATCTGCCTCTCCTCACAGATCCAGAAAAGTCCGCTAGTCTTCTGATATGATGACTTGAGAAGATGATCTCTGCATCACCGTTGCTGCAGTCGTAGATTGCGACGTGTCACTGATATCCGGTGAAGTTAGATCAACTGATCCGAACTTGACCAAAGAGTCAGCTGCTGAAGGTGCACCAACGTTGTTAAAGAGGGCACGCCAAAGACGGCATCAACGTCTTGCGCGTCAACTCGCTAAGGCTTTGGAGCCAATGGACGGGATTCGCTATGATGTGGATCTAAAATCTAGGTAGTGCTAAGAATAACAACGGCGATCAAGCAACCCCTCCTTTAAAGAAGAGAAGAACAAATGGGTCTGCGTCATGAGGATCCGCTCTACCCTTGAGGAGTGAATCCAGCATCGTCACGCATTGCTGGTGTAAGCCTTAATCCTTGTGCAAGAAGCACGAAAAATACAGAAGGAAGAGGTGGTTAAAAAATCACCCAAGCAGAAACGAGTTTAGATGCCAAAGGTCAAATCAGCGCATAAGGCAAAAATAGATGAAGTTACCCTTCAACCTTCGTCAACTCCGGATCCTACTCCCCTTGGTAGTGTTGACCTCACCAAATTCAGATTTTCTTTGAAAGACCTCCTTGGTCCTCTCCCCAACGATCGAGGTAAAGCACCTGTTAAGGAGCGATAGGGACATTCGAAAGGCTTCCAAACAACCATTCAGGCTAGGGGTCATACTAATCCCCCTAATAATAAAGGGAAAGCTCTTATGACTGACTGCATCGGATTACGAGTTGAAGTACAAGAGCTTGTTAGAGTTTTCACGCTCATGAAGGCGTAAATCTGAACGAGTGACTCTTGGAGACGCTAATGAAGCGTCGTATCCCCAGAGGGAAACGTGTTCGTCTGATGACGACGTTTTACCTGGGAAGCCCGTGCTAACACATGATAGGTTGCTCCAGTCATCAGACTGATGAGTTATACTATCAGACGGCAAATACGAACAAGTCTCAGAAGAGAAATGTCAGAGAGACGAACTCTCATTGTTCGTGTGTGAAAATCATCAAGGTAGTGTTGTCAGAATGCAAATTCAACCGTAACCGCAACAACAGCAGCAAAAGGTGCCTCAGCAATCACAGTGGCAACAAAAACCTTAGAAACAGAAGACTTCAAAACCAAAATTCCCAAAGGTTTACTCTTTTAAAGAGGACGAAGTCCCCGGTATTTTCAAATATCTCATAGAGAATAACAAGATCAAGTTGCCTTCGATCTAGGATCAGGAAGATGCCAAAAGGGTTAATGATCCGAAATACTACACATTCCACAGAGCAGTCCACCACTTGACTAAGTCATGCAATGCCCTCAAAGATAAGATCCAAGCTTTGATCGATGTCGGGGTCATTACTATGAAACAGTCTAAGGAAAAGAAGGTGGGTGCAAACGTAGTGTCAATCAACTTCTGTTCTATTCATTTGAATTGGTTTCAACCCAAAACCATAATGAACGTAGTGGTCAAGACTGTAAACAACGATCCTCACGAACAATGCCAGAAAGGATTTATGCCACACACAGCCCCAAATGGTGAGATTCTATGGTCCATCCCGATCTAATTGAAGATGAACAGTGGGCCGGATCATCATCCAAGAAGAAATCATAGGGAAAAGGGAAGTCTTGTTGTAGAGCCGCAGCCATTCCAGAAGAAGATGATAAATAAATTCCTTCTTTCCCACTCTCTAAAGATGAACAAGAAGTCTTTGTAACCAGCGGAGAACCGGCCTTTGCTACCCGGAGTAGGAATGAATACCATTTTAAATACCCGGATGCCTCTGAGCAGTTAGCTAAGTAAGGGGTAACCAAAACCATTCCCTCCAAGACATTAGCAGAAATGGTAGTGGTCACAACTCACCCAGCACTTATTGAAAAAACTCAACAAAAGATAAAGGAGAAAGAGCCTTTATACCAAGAGGGACAGAACCCAAAGCAGTCTCGATTCAATCAACCAATTGGGAGAGATAAACTAGGGACCTCGAACACTCCGCACCGCTTCGATATTATGACGCAGTTAGCCAATATACGGGCCAGAATAACTCTATACGAGATGCTACATATTTCTAATGACACGAGGGAAGCATTTCAAGAAGCCTTAGCAAATTCTAACGTTTTCTTGACTCAGATCAAGCCATCCCCTGAAGAACCAGAGCCGTCATTCTAACATTGCAACCTCGCAGTACACCATTTTTCCTGCATTTCTTTCACCAAAGAGGATATGCAGACGAAGAATTCAAAGCATGACCGACCCTTGTATTTCACTGGGCACATTGGCTCCAGCGTGGTCAACCGGATTCAAGTCGATCCGGGTTCCACTGTTAGCATCATGCCACTCCGATTGATGTATAATCTCGGAATACCGGCTAGTAAGCTGGCCTCCACGGGCATTACGACCTATGGATTCAAGACCAGTGGGTCCAGACCACTAGGTAAAATTCGAGTGAAGTGTCAAATCGGAGACTTGAAGTCGGAAGTCACATGTTATGTGATCGATGAAGAGACCTCCTATAACTTACTGTTAGGTCGACCATGGATCCATGGTAACGTTATAGTCCCTTCCACCCTCCATTAGTATCTTAAATATGTAGACACTAATAATGAGGTTAAGTCGGTGGTTGTAAATAAGCAGCCGTTTAAGGGGTTGGAAAATTATTTTACCGACTCCCTTCTCTACGGGACTAAATCCGATACTGAGCCTTCAGCCCAAGGTACGGACATCGGAAAGAAGCTGACACCGAACCTGGGTTTGATTACAAAGGTAGTTTTATACTTAATGATATTGTACCCATTGTAATCAATCTTGACGATGGAGAATCATCGGATGATAGTTGTAATTGGCAACTTGCCGAAGAAATATCAACAAATGATGATTTAGAGTACTCGTTGTGTCTTGATAACATCATGAAGGGATTATATGATGACCCTAACTTGTATATCCCACTTCAATCATATTGCATGATGAAAAAGCATATTCCAGATTCATTCGGAATGACACTTGTCATCCCCGTAAAGGCAAGGGGTGAAAAGGAAGTTGTTTACGGTAAAGGAAAGGAGTTTTTAGCACCAGATCACTTCTTGAGAGAAGATGACGATGACGATAAACCTGCCCCTCATTTATTAAGATATGACATAAAAGCGCGGAACCTCATGGAGAGATATGGATATGACTTCGTACTCGGAGGAGGTCTTTGTTTTAGTCGAGGTCCGCGAGTTCCACCTCGTATGGCTTATGTACCAAAAGGAAAAACCGATGATTATTATAGCTACAGAAGAGGTTTAGGCTACGTCTCCTTGTCTGATGATGAGTGTTGCTAGCAAGTCATCGATCAAATAGCTAATAAGGGTAAAGACCGATATTCCTCCGATTCTTCAGCTTAGGACTCTGACACTAGTCTTGGCGAAATGTTCCAAAAATTAATGCCAAACATGACCATAATTGACCCAGTCACCATTGAGGAAGACGATCAAATACCAACGTAGGAAGACCCTTAGGTTCATCACTTAAAAATGCAGTACAGGGATAGGTTCGAACAAAAGGAACCCCCTACCGAGGACCAAGTAATCCAGGTGAATATGTGTGATGAGGATAACCCGAAACTGATATTCATCAGCGGCAGTCTCCCACCAAATTAGAAAGCCACTCGGGGTGTTGCCCTCATTAGAGAGCACATCGATGTTTTTGCTTGGAACTAGGAGGATATGCTAGGGCTCGATCCCAATGTGGCAATGCATCGCCTTAATATTAAGCCGGATGCCAAACCAGTCAAACAACAGTAAAGACGGTTTCGTCGGTAAATTATGGAGGCGATCGAGTCCGAAGTTAAAAAGCTTATTGACTCAGGTTTCGTCAGGGAGGAGCAACACCCCGAGTGCCTTGCTAATATTGTCTCAGTCCTCAAGAAGAATGGAAAGATAAGGATCTGCATCGATTTTAGAGATCTTAACATGGCATGCCCGAAGGACGACTTTCCTCTTCCCATCACAGATGTTATCATCGACAACACGTGTGGATTCGAGAGAATGTCTTTCATGGACGGATTTTTTGGCTAAAATAAAATAAAGATGCATCCAGATGATGAGAAACTACTGCGTTCAGAACACCCCTCGGTGTCTTCTGTTACACAGTTATGCCCTTCGGCTTGAAGAACGCATATGCCACATACTAAAGAGCCATGTCAAAGATTTTTCAGGAGCATCTCCGGAAGACTATCGAATGCTACATGGAGGATCTAGTTGTGAAAAGCCGTGACAAGAATGATCACATCAAAGACTTAAAGATGATGTTTGACCTGATGCGGACTCATCAGCTGAGGAGGAATCCTACCAAATCTTTCCTCGGAATGTCCAGGGCAAATTCCTTGGATTCGTCGTCACCACTAAGGGTATTCACATTGACCCTGATAAAGTGAAGGTAATTAATGAGTTGCAACCCTTGAGAAACCTTAAAGAACTTAGAAGATTACAAGGATGGTTGGCTTATATCCATCGGTTCATCTCGAACCTTTTGGGGAAATGTCAACCATTCTCCAGGCATATAAAGAAGGGTGTGTCATTCGTATGGGACGACGCTTGTTAAAAAGCGTTCGAGAATATTAAAGAATATCTCTCGAAACCCCAGATACTCATTGCACTAAAATCAGGCAAACCGTTCTTAATTTATGTCAAAGCGACGAGCCACTTGTTAAGTGCATTACTTGAACAAGACGACGACAACAATCACGAACATGCAGAATATTACTTGAGTCGGACCCTTGTGGGCGCCGAATCCCGGTATCTAATGATTAAGAGAGAATGTCTCACCTTGGTGTTCACAATTCAAAAGATGCGGCATTACTTAGTTGACAGACTATTTATGTCATTTCTAACGTTAATCCAGTTTGAGTATTCATGACGCAGCCAGCTTTCGTGAATTGGTGGTTAGCAAAATAGACATTGCTCCTGTCCCAATACGACCTACACTTTAAATAACAGAAGTCAGTCAAAAGACAAGCTATTTGTGATCTCCTGACAGCTAATCCAACTACGGATACCACCGAGGTATATGATGATCTACCAGATGAGACCCACAAAGCTAACATAACCTCCTGTCAATAGGTGTGGCGTTTGTATTTCGATGGTGCTTCGAGAGTAGCTAATGTAGCAAGTGCTCCTGGATGTTCTAAGATCTCCTCTGAAGTCGGAGTTGTCTGAGTTTCCCCGAGAAAACATGTGATGCCCCGAGCCTACTCACTGACCGAGCCGTGCTCAAACAATGTAGCCAATTATAATGCACTACTTATTAGACTCAGCTTTGCTAAAGAGCTAGGGGTCGAATACCATGAAGCTTTCGGTGATTCTCAACTGGTAGTTAAAAAAGTTCAAGGAGAGTATGAGGTTAGACATTAGGATTTGATACCATACCATAAGATGGCCGTTGAGATGGCAGAATCGTTTGAAGTATTCTTCATCGAACACATTCCATGCTTACATAACGCCTACGCGGATGCGTTAGTAGTATCTCTAGCACAGCCTCCCGAAAAGAAATAATTTGTTACTATGAGAACTCACCATCTCTTCGTACCAATCTACGATGTAGACGACGGAGAAGAGGATATTAAAGAAGTGCATTCAACCCAAGTTGAGTTCGAATCTTGAGACTAGCGTTTCCCTATCATAGACTACATCCTACACGGGGTTTTATCAGAAGACGTGAAGGAAAGAGACTCAATCCGACGGAGAGCATCGAGATTCTACTATAACACAGAGAGTCGAATGCT
This sequence comes from Asparagus kiusianus, assembly GCA_022839385.1. Classification (NCBI taxonomy): domain Eukaryota; kingdom Viridiplantae; phylum Streptophyta; class Magnoliopsida; order Asparagales; family Asparagaceae; genus Asparagus; species Asparagus kiusianus. The sequence goes on along the minus strand of BQKN01000373.1, from coordinate 571,587 downwards.
ATATCATCGGCGGGTACGATGGCTTACTACTATGTTGCCTATCGACTAAAGAGGCAGAAGAAGTCCTTAAGGAGATGCACGAAGGGGTCTGTGGTGCATACCAACCTGGCCCCAAACTTTATGACCGCATCAGAAGGATGAGATATTTTTAGCCCAATATGATTATGGATACAGTCACATATGCCCGAATGTGTCACGCGTGTCAAGTTCACGTGAATTATATGCACCAACCCCCGGAGCATCTACACCCTTTGGCTACATCATGGCCTTTCGAAACTTAGGAAATGGATATCGTGGGTCCTATTTTTACCCCCGTTGTTCAAAGGCGACCGATTCATCCTAACCCCAAACATTATAGCTTTCATCAAAGACTGTATTATCTATCGGTATGGTGTCTCAAAACCAATCATACACGACAACGGTCCTCAGTTTATCAGTAATGCCTTCATCAAATTTTGCGAGAAGTTCAAAATTCAAAACGTTTCATTAACAGTTTACAATCCCATAGCAAACGGATTAGCTGAAGCCTTCAACAAGACTATCATAAAACTTTTGTTGAAACTCGTGAAGACTAATAAACGGGATTAGGACGATAAACTCGGTGAAGCTCTATTGGTATATCGCACCATAGTTCGCACACCTACTGGAGCAACCCCGTATTCTCTAGTGTACGAATGTGAAGCAGTTCTCCTATTGGAAATTTAAATTCCATCCCTTCGGATCACTCTTACAATGGTGATGACCATTGAAGAACAAAATCAGAAACCTTCTCGAAAAACTAGAGATGCTTGATGAAAAGTTCTTAGAAGCCCAACAGCATATTGAATTCTATCAATCCAGAATTTTCTAAGCTTTGACAAAAAGGTTCGACAACGGAGTTTTAGGGAAGGAGATTTGGTCTTAGCTGTCCGACGACCAATGATCCTCAATTCCAAGAAGAAAGACAACTTTGAACCCAAATGGGAGGGACCATTTGCGGTAGAGATAGTCTATTCGAACGGTGTATATCGCCTTATCACTAAGGAAGGCGCCCGGCCCATAATGCCGATAAACGGGAAGTTCTTAAAAAAGTACTACCCTTAGTACATTCAAGATAACCCATGTATTGAGAAGTTCCCAGTAGAATACTGCGTGTAGTATTTTTAGGGATAACCCAGTTACTACAAAAATGATAAATAAGAGATCCACACCTGGACTTTGAATGTTTCCAAAGTTGGAACATATCTTGACATCGAATTCACTGACTCTCGTGAATTTTTTTGCTGAGACGAGATTCGACCATTTTGACAGATCAATCTTTCTCCACAAAATCCCCCACTGATCAAATTAATTGACGGTGGGTCCACCAAAACTTCTATCCACCAATCGCCAATGTCTTTCAAACTTGACATGTTAAGTCTTGATCACTTAACATCAAAATCTTTTATCGAGTGACTAGTACAAATCGGCAAGTTTCACTGCTATCGGTATTACACTACCATTTCTTTCTTGGTCAAACCTATAAAAGTTAGGATTGCCTCCAACCCTACTTGGTCAAACCTGCAGATAGTTTGGACCAAGATCGGACTCCCACTTTCGATAAACGAGAGACTTCCACCTTTTCGATTTCAACCAAACCTATAAAAGTTAGGGCCAAAAATGGAATTTCACCTCAATAAATGAGGTATTCTTTTCTTGGATTTAGCAACCAATCCTATAAAAGTAAGGGTTGTTTGAATCTTTTTGATTCTCAGAGTGGAAATCACACTTCTAGTTTCACCTTTCCGGATCCTGGGGGTGGAGACCCCACCTCAAGTTTTCTTTATAACTGGAGATAGAATATAACATTCTTCCTCTTTAGTTATGGGAGATAGAATATAAAATTCTTCCTCTCCCGTTTTGGGTTCGTCTTTACCATAAACAAGACCATGAGATAGACTATAAAATTCCTCCTCTCCAGCATCGGGTTTGTGTTTTACCCAAAGAAAAGACACAATTCGTGACTTCAAATTCGTACACTTGATACACGGAGGATTTTATCTCGATCCCTAATTAGAGATAAGTCAGCGCCTAACACGCGTTGTCGGGTAGCCTATTCCTATAAGAAAGATAAAGTCTACGTATTCAATATCATAGCACTAAAAGAGTTAACTATTTTAGTACGACGTTACATGCGGAACGGACTTAAACAAATCGCATGCTAGCCCGACTCAAACGGTAATCGGTAAAGGCACGTGAAATCTATTGAGGGCTGAGGGTTTGCCAAAAATCCTATGAGAACCCCGAAAGGGATGAGTCAGTCTATGTATTCAAAAAATCATAGCGCTAAGTCTAAAAGAATTCAATCTTTTAGTATAACATCATATGCAGAACGGATTTGAACAATTCACATGCTAGCCCGATTCAAACGGTAATTGGTAAAGGTAAGCCAAATCCGTTAATGGCTGAGGGTTTGTCAAAAATCCTACAAATATTATGGTTATTCATCCTAGATTGGATAATAATCATAATAAAGAGAAGAGTGAGCTAAATAAAAAAATTTATTTCATTAATAAAGTCAAAATGAAGGAACTATCGCTCCGGGTACAATCCACGGCTGAGAATCCGGTGTTCCAGCATAGAAAGATCTTCGGCAAAACTCCGCTCGAGTTTAGCCTACAACTCAGCTTGAATGGAATCTTTAGATGTATCCAGTATCTTCGTGGCTACGCTCCACAACTTAGCCAACTTCTCTTCTGCAGGATCCAGCTTCCCCAATGTCTGTCTTTGAGAGTCTTCAGCATTAGCTAAGTCATCCTCAAGAATAGCACGAGATTCTTCAGCATACTTCAAGGACTTCTTAAGTTCAGCTATCTTCTCGTCGGCTGAAGCTAGAGAGCTAAGTAAATCAGCCTTAGCCTTACCTTCCTCAAGAGATTAGCCTTTATTTGTGTAACAAAGCTCTCCTGTGACTGAAGATCATGTCCAATGGATACTCGGGAGTCATGCCACTACTTCAACTCAGATTCAAACTGAGTAGCAACAAAATAAGGAGCACCTCTAGTCTTCCGTTCCCCTAACTCTTGGGATTCGTGCTCCAGTATTGCAAGATCCGCAACAAGGGAATCGGCTAGCTCGGGGTACCCCTCCTCCCTAATCATCATCATATGACGATCAAGTGATCGTCTGTACTGATCAAAATGGAATCCATGATGAACGATCCTCTTGACCATCTTACCCAAGAAGGTAAAGAAACTCTCAAGATCTATCCGGAACGTGTCTGTGCTCAGATCAGTATTAGATAATAAAGCCATAATGCGCTCATATGGAGACGGTGAAAACCCTACAAATAATCATATGAAGAGGTAAGAAACCCTAGAGTATTATGGGGAAATTCAGAGCAAATTATGAGCTTACTAGTGCCGACAGAGGTTCCTTCAGTTTAATGTCCTTTAGCGAGCTTCACCAATCTAGTCTCAGCAGGCTCGGGAATGATAGCAGGCATGACTGTCGATGGTATATCGACTCCCCTAGAAGATTCTTCCATGCCCAGATGGTTTGGGGGAACAGCATCCTGAAGATGGGGATCGAACGACTGACTCATAGCCATACTTCCCTCTAATGGAGAAGAGACAGAACCCTTAGGCAGAATGGAAACACCAGGAATCGTAGTGTTATCAGTCCTAGTGGCTGGTCCTGTGATTACAACTCTTCGTCAGTTAAATAGAGATTTCGACAAATGAAGATAAAAATGATGCAGAGGATTATGTGCGTACCTGCGGATAAACCATCCTCATGCAGACAGGAGATACCACGAATCATAGTAGTATCAGTCTTAGCGGCTGGTCCTATGATTATAACTCTTCGTCAGTCAAATATAAATTTTGACAAATGAAGATAATGATGATGTAGAGCATTACATGCGTACATGCGGATAAAACACCCTCAGGTAAACTAGAGATGCTAGAAATCATAGCTGTATCAGTTATAGTGGCTGGTCCTACGATTAGAATTCTCTGTCAGTCAAATAGAGATTAGATACGTACCAGCAAAAGAACCATCTTCAACGGATGGTCCTACAGCCTCTCTGGTAGCTTTCTCTACCAACATCTCAATGAGCAACCTAGTGTCGGATCCCGAGAAACTCGGTGCTGAAATGTACATGTGCTCACTAAATCCCCCGAGATCCATGCCATGAAAAGTCACATCCTCGATTGGTCTCTCCAGTGCAATATCTGCACGAGAATTTAAGTGTTGGATACATAAAAAGAAGCTAAAAGTTCATGATAGAGAAGTGCAGACTAACTTATGGCAGTGGTAGGAGGCTCATCCACCCCGATATTCATGCCCGCATTCTTCAATTTGTCTAAAAGAGAATGAAGTGTGGAAGTGATTAAAGGGGCAACGAATTCTGAACTGTCTAACTCCTTTAATTGCCACTCAAATGGTATATTACTGGTGTTAGATATACCTGGGTATAAAATACTCGACTCAACGGTATTAACTTGGTCAGCACCTCGGTTTACTCCAACTTATGTAGGCTCATACGGAATAGCATCATACATTTGCTGTACAAAGCTCCGGCTATCTAAATGGCTAGGATCGGAGAATACAGAGATGCGCGGAAGTTCACCACTGCCATGGCTTCCTGAAACATTAGACATGATTAGGTTCAGGGTATCCAGAAGAGCACCATTTTAAGGTCATGAAAATAATGGAACATTACCCTCTTCTCCACCAGCATTTACAGTACCTCGTAACTCGGCTTCGCGGGCGCGCTGACCAATGTGTGACTTATGAGCAATCTTCTTTTGCTTTGGGTGACAAACCTCTACAGGACCAGTGGGTCGCTCATGCGTAGATTTAGTACGCATCTCAACCTGTGCAGGAGCCTCGGCACCGGATCGTGATCTCGAGTAACGAAAAATGAGAGGTTCATGCTCGTCAATCATCCTACCTAGAGTGACAAGAGTCATCTTATTAGGATAAGTAAATAAAACCTTTCGTTCCGGCTCTGGAGGAGCCGGTCGAGATCTAGAACATTGGTACCAATGAAGAAATGCCAGACGCATTTATTCCAAAAAGAAAGAGTCTGATAGACATGTCTCAGATTCTTCCTCGTCAACTCCAACATCGGTGTCCATATCCCTAAATTCTTCTTCAGAAGTCTCATCCTCATCATCAAAAGGAAGGAGTTCCTCATCAACCTCCATCTGGCTTTTCCTCGAACGGGAGGGTTTGACAGGTTTCTTCCCTCACATCTTCAAAAGCCCAGCCTTACGAGCAACTTTAATGGTAGTCTGAACCAAGTGCTCAGCCTCCAATATTGAGAGGCTCTTCACATCTAGAAGCTTGTTGGTAGAAAGGAGCCATTTGCAGCTGAGAAAGGTAAGCGATGGCTTGCGTTTAGGCGATAGGAGAACGAAATAGGCATCGGTACAACCCGTCATACTCTAGAGTCATGCTCGGGCGCTATGAATAAGACCTCTTTTGGTCCTCAAGCCTCGGTTCAAGTTCCCAATATATAGTTGGTCATAACCGAATTGACGTGAAAAACGGCAAGGGAGATAAGGCTCTATGTGACAATGACCCTTCACCCGAAGAACAAGGTACCCAGCACGAATGTTCACGAACCAACGAAAGCAACCAACATCAAGGGAGGTCCGACCGGCTCCCGGCTTCTCCTTATCAATCAATACATCGTCATAACGACCCAAGAAGTGAGGAAAACACCTGAAGAACTCCCAGCTCCTACAAACTTGAAGCTCTCACTATACATCAGTGAAGTTCTTCGCGTACCATTTGCTCCCCACTAACAACTGCAGAAATGGGACAGAGGCATGGGTAGTATTAGGCGCCAACATCAAATCAGGACAGTGAAGGACGAGCCATGCCATCAAGTACATATACGGAAGCTCAACCTTTACGGAGAGAATCTCGATCGAAGGTTCAGAACCCACATGTGCAAAACCATCGACGAAATACCAAAGCCCAAAATGAATGCCGGTAATCATCGCCGGAAGCAGAAAAAGATCCTTCCCGTGAGCTAACTGAACAGTGGAGAGGAGGAGCTCAATAGGCAAGGCATCAGAGAACTATTATGGAACGACGCACTTCTTTAACCAGAGGGTGAGATACCTTGCCAGGAGGGTCTTAGGCCGAATAAGATTTCGTGCATGGCAAAGGAACGTCTGAAATTTAGTCCCCGTTGGAAAGGAACCCTCAACACTAGGAGTGGTAAATGAACAAGCGCCAGCTTTCTCAATTAAGCCATTAATGGTATAAGGTGTCAAAGGGGCCAACTCACAAATAGTCTCGCCTGAACTGCTCTTCAAATGCTGAAATAAATAATCAGCAAACTTCTTCAAGCTGACCTACTTCTTTTTCTTTGACAGAGGACTAATATTGACCAGCGATGTATGATAATGACACGTAAGGTCCCAGAGCGTGTCATACATTTCGGAGGAATCCCTCTGTAGCTATCCCAACTACAAGTTAGAGGGAAAATAATCTAGATATGGAAAATCTCCCATTAGAAGACCAAAAACCTTATGCATCTCATAGAGAGCTAACCCTAACTCTCCACCGCAAGTCAGAAAGTGTTACTATCAGGGTTATAAAACTCTAGCAATGCCAATAAATGACAGCTGCTGACCGGGAGTCCATACATAGTGGCTCGTATAGGTGCATACAACCCGCTGCATTTCAGCTCACTGTCCCAACGTCCTAAGACGTAACCAGTCATACGAGTCCACCGCTTCTTAGGCGGTGAGGACGACCAACCGAAACATCTGAATTCCTTTAGGGGTAACCTCCTCCCAAGCCTAGCCAGATGATTCCTCACAGTATGGATGACTGCTGACACCTTGTCTGGTGGTGCTGTATCAAGTCCCAGAATCCCCGATTGAAGGCCAAGAATATAATTATAACCATCAGAACCTGGGGTTTTATGATGGGAAATAAAGCCACAATGAACTCGGTCATGGTCATCTGTAAGATTCTAGGACATCTGTCGCTACACAGCCTGCGTCTCCAAATGAGCAAAAGAATACTGTCGGGAATTAGAAGTAATATATAAAAGATTCCTACCATCGTCATTCAACTAATGTTCATCATCAAGAATCAACTTAGCTGGATCCTCAGCATGGTCCCCGAATATATAATCCGGTTTCTGTAAAGCCTAGGTAGAAATAGAATCTTCAACGAAGGCAACATCGGTAATCAACTGGCGTAATGAACAGCGACCCCCATCTCGTATAAATCGATGCACCTCCTCGAAATGACTCTCGTTGAACTGAGGGGTCGGACCAATAGCTTTCCTGTCAACATTAATAGTGAATGTCTCCCGGTTGCAACCAGTCGTAGCATGAGGTGGAAAACCTTCTGCAGGAAACTCAACTACGGCAACACAAACATGGAATCAGAAGATTATTCATAAATTATACAAGGGTTGAATTCATCTCACAAGCTAGCGAGATAGAGTCGTTCATTAGGTTATTGGCGAGACGATTTCGAGTGTCCTACACAGGAAGGGTGGTATGCATCATCACGTAAATAACATGGGAATGTACCCCGACTCACGCAGTGTAATACAACACAAAATCACCCCAACATGCCGAAAGACGTGAATTAGCCAAGCAAAACACGTGTTTTGAAAACCTCAATCCCCACGAAGGAGGACATCAGTTCTTCACGAATGACCCGCAAAGGGGCGAAACGAGGGCATGATAGAACCCAAAATCATTCTGAAACCTTAATCCCTGCAAAGGAGGACGTCGGTTCTTCCCGAATAACCCGCAAATGAGTCAAACGAGGATACAGAAAATATAAAAGCTCACCCCGTAAGAGGAAGCCACGGGAGCCTCCCTCTTACTATGCTGAGAAGATGAGTGACTCCTATGAAATCGTGGTCGGCGCGGAGACATGGTTAACCTATAACGAAAACCAACAGATCAGGTACAATCATAAATCCAAGAACTCAAAAATTAAAAGGAAAATTACGAACTTTGACTAAAATCCTATAAATAAAATGAGGTTTTGTAGTTGAAGTCTAATTAAACCTACGAGCTCTATGTATGCAAACAATGGGTTCAAATCGCATTCAAATCCTTACTGACCAACTTTGGGTGAAATACCCAAAATACCCCTTATTTTCGAGGCTCAAAGTTAGTTATGAACACCAACAATTTCAGCCCTTTTGCAAATAAGCCCTTCTACAATATTCGGTTGCTTTTGCAAATAAACCCCTCAACAATTTTGTTCTTTTTGCATAAAGCACCCATCAAAATTTCGGCCAAATGGATATGAAACTTCAGTCCCAAAAATTTCATCCCCTTTTGCAAATAATCCTCTCTACAATTTTTGGTCGCTTTTGCAAATAAACACCTCAACAATGTGTGGTCTTTTTACATAAAAAGCCCCTCAATATTTTGGCCAAATGGGCATACAATCCAACCCCCGATATTTCAGCCCTATTTTCCAAAAAAATCCCCTCAAAATTTCAGGCCTATTTTGCATAAAAGCCCCTCAAAAATTTAGCCCTATTTTACACAAAAACCCATCATCAAGATTCAATCTTTTTCACAAAACCCACCTCATGAGGGCAAAAAGGCATGATCTTTGCGTTGCATACGCTCATTACAAGAATAAAAAGAGAGTTCTTGAAGAGAAGCTTACCCAAACAAAGAAGCTTGAAAACCCTATTCTAAAAATCATGTCTTGAGCTTGAAGATGAGATGAACCCTAGCCTTGAGAGAAGAGGAATTTTGGCTAATAAAGAGATGAAAATCCGAAATTCTTTGAGGGTTGTAGATTTTAAAAGCAAGAATTTTAATAGGTTAAAGAGTTCTTGTTGTTGAATTTGGGACAAGAGTTTGGATAAGAGGAGGAAGAAGGAGTTTAGGGGGAAAAGCTCTTTTTGAAATTTTGGAGAGAGAATACAACAAGAGGACAAAAAAAGAAGAAGAAAGAGACATGGGGTGTCTCGGCCAAATGGATGAGACACCCAAGGGTGTCTCGGCCAAGGCCGAGACACCCAGTGGTGTCTTAGCCCAGGCCGGACCCCCAGGTATTTTCATGACCCTCTTTCACCTATTTTCTTCGATGATTGGTTATTCTGATGAAAATCAACACCAAATAACATCGGGCGATCCGAAGCCCTAGGTCAACACTGATCAACGCCGGTCAATGCGTTGCGATAAAAAAGTTAATGCCGGGCGATCCGAAACCCTAGGTTAACACCGGTCAACACGTAACCCTAGGTCAACGCGCTGCGATGAAAGTCAACATTAGTCAACGTGTAACCCTAGGTCAACACTGGTCAACGCGTTATGATGAAAAATCAACGTCAAGCGATCCAAAACCCTAAGGTCAATGCCGATTGACGCGTAACTCTAGGTTAATACCAGTCAACGCGTTACGACGAAAAGTTAACGTTGGGTGATCCGAAACCCAAAGGTCAATGCCGATCAACGCGTAAACCTAGGTCAACGCCAGTCAACGCGTTACGATAAAAAGTCAACGCCGGGCGATTCGAATCCCTAAAGTCAATGCCAGGCGATCCGAAACCCTAAGGTCAACACCGGTCAACGCGTAACCCTAGGTTAATGCTAGTTAACACGTTAGGATGAAAAGTTAACGTCGGGCGATCCGAAACCCTAAAGAAAATATTGGTCAATGCGTAACCCTAGGTTAACGTCAGTCAACGCGTTGCGATGAAAAGGCAACGCCGGGCGATCCGAAACCCTAAGGTCAACGCCAGTCAACACGTTGTGATAAAAAGTCAACATCGAATGATCCGAAACCCTAAGGTTAATGCTGGTCAACACGTAACCCTAGGTCAACGACAGTTAACGCGTTGCAATGTAAAGTCAACGTCGGGTGATCCGAAAGCCTGAAGTCAACGCCAGCCGATCTGAAACCCTAAGGTCAACGCCGATCAATGGGTAACCCTAGGTCAATGCCAGTTAACGAGTTAAGTTGAAAAGTCAACACCGGGTGATCTGAAACCCTAAGGTCAACACCGGTCAACACATAACCCTAGGTCAACGTCAGTCAACGCGTTATGATGAGAAGTCAATGCTAGGCGATCCGAAACCCTATGCTCAACGCTGGTCAATGCGTTACCCTAGGTCAACGCTAGTTAACACGTTGCGATGAAAAGTCAATGTCAGGCAAACCAAAACCCTAGGTCAACGTCGATCAACGCGTAACCCTAGGTCAATGCCAGTCAACACGTTGCGATGAAAAGTCAATGCTAGACGATCTAAAACCCTAAAGTCAATGCTGTTTGACGCATAGCCCTAAGTCAATATATTGTGACAAAGATAGTCAATTCTAAGTCAACTCGATGATATGAGCCAAAATCAATTCACTACTTTTTTGATTCAAGACTTCGACGACGGCCAGACGATAAACGCAGCACCGGAAGAAATTTAGCTATTCGTTAAATATTGAATAGACTAAAAATTGTAGGAGTCAAGAGTCAGAGCTAACGACAGGTCCTTTTATACTGACTAAAGGTTGGACTGATCACATCCTAAATATTTTAGGCTCCTCTATAAAAGAAACGAGAGTGAAACAATTTGGAGGGGGTATCTGTAGGCGTCAAAAATTACCTATAGGTTCTCGTACGCTGCTCGAGACAGAGAGAAAATGATGAATTTCACTATCCGAGTCACAAAAGGTTATTTCAAGCTGACAAGCGCATGAAGTGAATTGACGGACCGTGTGAAGCAACGGAACTTCAGAATAATCAAACACGAACTGATCGTGAGCTGCGCGTCACTTACAAAAGACGAAACACCCCTCATGTCCCATCTACTTCACATGGGATTCAACTATGAGAGCTTATAGATCTCCTTGTTAGCTTTCCAGTGCATCTTGAACCATGTAATTCCGAGTTCGGACGATGAAGATACGGCGGAAACGGACAAAACAGGCGAAACCAAGTTCAGGCCAAATGTAGGCCGAGACACCAAGTGGTGTCTCGGCCAAGGCTTGACCGAGACACCCACGGGTGTCCGCAGCCCAAAAATATTGTTTTTACCAGATTTAAGCTGTTTTTCAAACATTAACCGTCTGGATTTATTCCAACTGATAAGATATCATCCAAGAACATAGTTAAGTGGTTACAACTGAGGATAAGGATGAATCAACTCTTCTTATCCAAAAACAGAGCTCCAGAAGCCTATAAATATAGGCCCAGGGCCTTCATTTTTTCAGATCTGGAATTATCAAGCGTTGGTAAAGCCCTACTGAATTGAAGACTGAAGGAGAACACATTTCAGAAGAGAGGAGGAGATCGGATCGAGTTCATCGGCATAAAGAAGAGGAGCTCAATAGATCTACACTTCTCGGTCCTTTGCCTTAAGATTGCCCCGTTGCAGTAATCTCGAGAAGAGTGATTATCTTACTATTACCAAGATAATTGCTTCGGTTTCGTGATTCCTTCGCGAATCAACGAAGCTCCAAATCTGATTTGGTCGTTTGGTGGTCCACGGATATCAACATCCCCGTCACAGGCAAAGATCCCACGCAAGCAGCGAGCGATAAACATCTGTTATGCTGTTTGATGAGAGTTATACTTTTTTGTTTTCATTGTGTAAAGGTCTTATAAAAAAGACTAATTTTCATTTTTATTGTAACGTTTGAAATTATAATGAACAAAGTAATGAACAAATCGATTTTCTCCCAAAACAGCGGCTATTTATAGAGTTTTAGCATGTAACTGACGTGCTAAAATTGTGGGTAGAGGGTATAACTGCCTCCTGTAATTCAGCCCATGTTGGTTAATAGGACGTAACATGCTCCTGAAGCTTAACCCACAAGACTGACTAGGTCTTCGGAGAGGTTATAGTTGGATCTCCCGCGGATGACGAGCCTCGCAGCATGACAAGGTTCGTCAGATCAGACGAGCCTCAATACATAGTAAGGTTTGTCTGTCAAGGCAGGCTTTGCTGTATAGCGAGCTTCTTCTGATGAACTTTGTCTTCACTAACTTCGTCTTACGAGCTTCGTCTTTTTTGACGCACTTCAAATCTTATTTCCAATGACCAGCTTTGTTGTTTGAGACGAGGTCCGTCATTGTAATGACCCTCGTTATGCTTGTTATGACCTTCAATGCTCCAAAGCTAAATGATTAGCTGATGATCTATGAAGATCCATGAGAGCGGAGGAGTGATATGGCTTTTGACTAACCTCTCAACCCCCCCTCCCACCTTCATGTTGATCATCCCTATTTATAGCCTTAGGACCATTATGGAGTGAGATAATGCGCTTTAACTCCCCTTACAATGATAGAGTTAGTGGTCATTAACTCTCATTAAATGAGTGAGTTATTGGTCATTAACCCTCCTTAAATGTAGCGTCTAAATATAGTGACAAACGAGGTTCGTCAATAACGGTTATGCACGATGTTTGTCAATAATGGCAACGATGAACTTCATCTTCAATGACGAACTTCATTAATGAACGAACTTCATCTTCAATGACAAACTTCGTTTCTGGACGAACTTCATCTTCAATGATGGTGTTTCTAAATGAACTTCATCTTCAATGACGAACTTCATTTCTTGAAGAACTTCATCTTTAATGACGAACTTTGTTTCTCGATGAACTTTATCTTCAATGACAAACTTCATTTCTGGGCGAACTTCATCTTAAATGAAGAAGTTCGTCTTCTGAGGGGGTGAGGCGCTACTTTGATGAGGTTCGTCTATGGATGAACTTCGCCTCCTAAAAAGGCTTCATTTCCTAGAGGTGTTTTGTTCCCAGGGACGAGCTTCGAACCTCATCTCCCATGACGAGCCTCACCTTCTGTGACGAGCTTCATTTTCAATGGTGAGCTTGCATCACCATAGATCATTTGTGTTCCTGTGTAGGCAAACTTCACCTTTTAGGCAAAGCTAAGCCTTCAAGCGAACTTAGGTTTTCTTTGCTAGGAATAAAGATAATTTTTTCTTTCCTACAAAACCCCCTTCAAAGGTTTCAGACCTAAATTGGGTTGCATGGGGTCTGAAATACTTTGAACTTCAAATTTTTGGCAAACCCTCGACTATCAACGGACTTGATGTGTCTTTACCAATTACCGTTTGAGTTGGACTAACCATGCTTTTACCCTTAGCATGATAAGTTGTCGATAACTTTCTCTTAGACTTAATGCTAAGATTTCTTCTCTATCCTTAGTTATTCAAGGCATTAGATTAAGTGTTTGAGTTTGGTTGTGTCGTTCAGTATAACAATTAAACCTGGTGTTTTTAAAGCGAGGCTCATCGCATGGTAGCCTTGCTAGGGTGTGGTATCGTTCATGAATTATAACCCATCTCATGGTAGGTCACTATTTGGAAATAATGGAGAAGATAGGGGCTCATTGCTTAGTAGGCCACTATCAACGAATAACTCATTTGTAGGAATGACGGTGTGAAGGTAATCAATTCGTTAAGTGACGTGAACGTATAATGACTGTGATTAGAATAGCTGCACATCACATGGTAGGCTACTAATTTTACTCATTCTAAGAAGATTGAACGTTCAGCAAAGATCAGATAGGAATCATCGTATGAAAGATCACTATCCTAATCGAATGACAAGTTAATGCCCATCGCATGGTAGGACACTACTTGGCAAGGGAAATCAAGTCGATCAGTGACAGGAGTATAACGACTATAATTGAAATAGAGACACCTCATATAGAAGGCTACTATTTGGAAACAATGTCATTGGTAGGAATAACGATATAGATATAATCAAGTCATTCAATGAGATAGGAGTATAACGACTATGATTAGAGTAGTGACACATCGTATGATAGGTCACTATCTTCAATCATTCGACATTCAAAAAAACTAGACAGTGAATCAACACATTGTAGATCACTATCTTGATCGAGTGACAAGTAGACAAGCATCACATGGTAGAACACTACTTAACAAATTATTTTCAAGTGGGCTAAGAGTTGACTATTAGAGGTAATCATTAACATGATAGTATTTTGTTGTCCCGCCATAGTATTGAAGAGGATTGGTGAGGAAAGTTTGGGGGAAACTAACTATCAGAGGTAATCATTAACTTGATAGTATTTTATGGTCCTGCCATCCTATTGAAAAGGATTAGTAGGTAAATTTGGAGAAAACTAACTATTAAAGGTATTCATTAACATGATAGTATTTGTGGAGCGGATCAGGAAAATACATAGTTTTGCGGAGAAACCAAGACTACCCCCACTCCAGCAATAATCAGGGTTGAAGGGTAAAGACACCTACATCCAATGAAGCTTAGATCTTATCCGTTAGGATGTAGCATTTAAAGGTGGTATGATGAGCCATCGTGTGGTATGCACAATAGTTAGGATCATTCGTTCTCGACATATTCTCAGGTTCCATCGATTCTAGGAGCTTGATCTTTTTCACCTTGATCAAGAAATTGAGTATTGAGATGACATGCTCATCTTGGAAGTTATACTCCCGCTCAAAGTGACTATCCAAAGATTTTCCCTTCTGCATTGATGAAGATTTAGGGGAGAAAGTGATTTTCACTACCAAAGCATCTTTCCATTTTATATAAGGCAGTGGGGTGAGGTTGTCTTCGTCCTCACCTCTTCGAAATTCACATGGCTCTTCAACATCTCTATGCTTGAGCAAGCTCTCGACTTATTCTCCTTGGTGGATTAAGTCTTTTCACGAGCGAGCTTTAACAGCGTCCATATTAGACAGAATGTTAACGGAGAGATTGTTTCGGCACATCTTGATGTGAGTAGCCTCGTAAACTTGATCATGGGAGTGTAATGATCGGTTCCTGAATCTCCTAATAAAGTTACTTACAGACTCTATCTTCATCTATTTTTCAGCTAGTAGGGTGGTCATAGATACTTTTGCATCATTATCGAAGAACCTGGCCGTGAAGAGCCTTTCCATGTCCTTCCAGCAAGTGATTGATCCAGGCTCCAATCTATGGAACTATTCAAAAAGCAACCCACTTGAGGGTACTAATCAAAAGTTGAGTCATAATGGGATCATTTCCCACTATGTGTCCAATTTGCACCTAGAAGTAGTAGATGTGCTGGGTAGGAGAACTATCGCCCTCGAACTGCACGAGATTGAGTGGCTTAAACTTTAGAGGATAGGGAACGACATCCCATTCGATAGGGTATGGCCTGACGACCCCCTGTCCTCTAAAGTTTCTATGAAGATTCAAAGCCTCAAGCTTCTTCGGGAAATCATCCAACTTATGATCTCGATCATTCTTACGTGGGTTGGACTCAGCTTTGGATGATTTAGAGTGAATGTCAACAATCTTTTCCTCCTTATCTTCTTCATTATCACCATCATGATTTCGATGGCTATATTCCCGAACACTGGGTGAAGATTGCCGATGCCTTGATCCTAAGGATTCGGCGGTAGCTTTCTTCTTCTTCTTCTCATTAAGGAGTTTTTCCACTATGTCCTCCAAGCGTCTGATGGTTTCTTATTGCTAAGGAGAGTAGCTTGTTGTTCTTCCAGCCTTCTCACCATTTCTTCTTCATTCCCGGCCATGTGAGCACTCACTTTCTCACTTTGATCGGTGCAAGATGGCTGAGAATTTGCAATGGTAGAGTTTTCAACCTCTTCATTACTTTCATCTGCTAAATGTCGATAATCAATCGGAATTACCGAACTAATATAGTCACATGTGTACTGATAGACACCTTCTCGCTCAGTGACCAAATATTTCATCCCCGCAAAAAATTCTGGTTCAAAAGAATAGGAAGGACGAGGTGGCCCTTTGCCTTTCCCTCTACTAATCATGTTGACAGTAACCTTCACATGTTCTTTTTTATTTCTATGGCGGTAGCATCTTCTTCTTAACGACCGTACTGTTAATGGCTCAGACAATTGTTCAAAGACTGCGGACCTTGGCGTTAGGCCGCCACACTAGCATTTGTCTAGCACTGAGGAGATAAGTTTCTCACAATTGCAATTGGATTTCATCTGTCTTATACTTCACTTATGAACCAGGTAATCATGGATATCACCCTTTAGTAACTTAGGTAGCTTGCTTATGCATGCGCAAAAATCTCTAAGTGTTAGAGATTGTTCAGCCTGGTAGGCTGGTTGTACCTCATGCTTAAGAAGGGGTTCGCCATCTAAGCACACTCAGACGCTTGGGCGAGGCTCATGTGTGATTTGAGGTTCGTTGGTTCGGCGAGCCTCATCATTCATACGATCTTTAATATTTGGATGAACCTGGTTTGGGGGGCGAACCTCGTATTTCTTGCGAGGTTCGTTAATTAGACGAACTTGGTTCCAAAGATGGATTTGTCATCTAGGTCGAACCTCGTCTTGGACCCTTGAATGTTTCTCTATAATAGTGCTAGTCTGAGGTTGATGGAGAAATTCGTCTTTTCGACGAGGTTCGTTACTACGTTGAGCCTGAGTCTTCTTATTCTGAGTGGCAGAGCAGATTTGCACTGGTTTTTTTGGATAAGCCTCGTTTAAAAAGCTAAGTTCTTTAGCTGAGCATATTTGAATGCATGGGTGAGGTCTATTATTTCAAAGAGCCTTATGTTGAAGATGAGCTTTGTAAGTTAGGCAATCCTGGGACACATGTCGTCTTTGACGAGTCTTGTTTGGAAGACACCCATGTTATTTTGGTTGAACCTCGTGTTGAAGATGAGGTCCGTCAACGGAGAGTGTTTGAACACTTCGGTGGGGCTCTACAGGGCGAGCTTGCATTGGTTGTTTTGGACAAACCTCATGTTGAGCATGAGGTTTGTCATTCAAGCAGACTTGGGTACATGGGTGAGGTTCGTCCTTTTGACACACCTCAACCAATCGAGCCTCGGTAGACTTGTGGGCCATAGACATATTGTCTCATAGCCGATAGTGGAAACCGTCCAACATGACCAAGGATCGAGCCTTACGATGAGCTTTATTCTGTCGTTGATGTTGTCTTGCACGTCTTGAAAGCAAAACAGCAGGGAGTTCTGCAATGGCCATTGTTTGACTAGGTAGCTCGACAGTAGCCACCGAAGTTAGACGAGGCTATTTAAGAACTGAATTTTTAGCCTGACGGCTACTTTTCAGAGCCTCATCAGTCAGAGGCTGGGGTTCCTCTTCGAGATTAACTCGAGATGAGGTTAGTCAATCAAGCACACTTGGGTACATGGGTGAGGTTCATCCTTTTGACATACCTCAACTAATCAAGTCTCGGTAGACTTGTGGGCCTTAAACATGTTATCTCGTGGCCGATAGTGGAAACCGTCCAACGAGAGCAAGGCTCGAGCATCACAGTGAGCCTGATTCTATCATCGACGTTGTCTTGCACATCTTGAATGTGAAACAGCAACAAGTTCCGCAATAGCCATTGTTTGACTAGGTTGCACGACAGCAGCAGCTGAAGTTGGACGAGCCTATTTAACAACCAACTTTTTAGCCTGACGACTAGTTTTCTGAGCCTCGTCAGTTGGAGGCTAGGGTTCCTCTTCGAGATTAACTCAAGTGGAATAGGCTAAAGTCTTATATGAGACTCTACGGTACTTACGTGCCTTTGTAGAACTCGGAGCATGAGAGGAGAGGAACTCCTCGTACTTAGATTGGTCGTACTCGATGATAAGAGTTTCGACCTCGGTTCCCACAGTGATCTGATATGATTACGCCACCACCAGTTCATCGGAAAGAAAAGCCACTCCCACTGTGGTCACCATCTTCTGTAGGGTTAAAAATTTGAAGTTGATTAATTCTTGTTTTAAGAATGTGTTCAATCGTGTAGTACGAATACCTTACAATCACTCACTCTCTCGATTACAGAGGAAGAGAAGATTAATTTGACTTTTTTTTTGTTTAAAAGTGAGTTCTTAGTGGTAAAAGTATGCTTCTCTCGATGCTCAAGCTAAGATTGCTTGTCGTTGACGATCAGATTAAGATCACAAAGCTTCTGACAATGGCTTAGATCACGAGAATACAGACTTTGATCTCCCTTCATGTGGTAGCCAAAAATCTCCCCCAAAAAAGTAAAAAAGTCCCCTTTTTATAGCTGCTTGCAGCTATTTATAGAGTTTCAGCACGTAAACAACATGCTAAAATTATGGGTAGAGGGCGTAACTACATCCTATAATTCAACCCACGTTGGTTAATGAGGCATAGCGCTCTCCTAAAGTTTAACCCACGTGGCTGGCATGGTCTTTAGATCCGTTACAATTGGACCCCCCACGAACGATGAGCCTTACTGCATGACAAGGTTCGTTAGATACAACAAGCCTTAATACGCAGTGAGGTTCACCTTGCAAGGTAGGCTTTATAGTATAGCGAGCTTCTTCTGACGAACTTTGTCTTCACTGACTTCGTCTAACGAGCTTTGTCTTCATTGATGAGCTTGAAATCTTGTTTCCAATGATAAGCTTTTTTGTTTGAGACGAGGTCTATTATTGTAATGAGCTTCAATACTCTAAGGCTAAATGATTAGCTAATGTTTTATGAAGTTCCTTTTTGTTGGCGGATAAAATGGCTTTTCCTAGCCTCCCACCCCCCCCCCCCCCCTTTCATGTTGATCAAGCCTATTTATAGGCTTAGGACCATTATGGAGTGAGTTAATGGGCTTTAACTCCTATTATAATGAGGGAGTTAGTGGTCATTAACTCTCCTTAAATGGGTGAGTTAATGGCCATTAACTCTCCTTAGATGGGTGAGTTATTGGTCATTAACCCGCCTTAAATGTAGCCTCTGAAAATGGTGACAAATAATGTTCGTCAATAACGGTTATGCACGAGGTTCCTCAATAATGGAAACGACGAACTTCATCTTCAATGACGAACTTTGTTTATGGGAGAACTTCGTCTTCAATGCTGAACTTTGTTTCTTGGCGAACTTCATCTTCAATGACAAACTTCATTTCTAGGCGAACTATATCTTCAATGATGAACTTCGTTTCTCAACGAACTTTATCTTCAATGAGGAACTTCATTTCTAGGTAAACTTCATCTCAATTGATAAATTTTGTCTTTTGAGGGGGTGAGGCGCTGCTTCACGAGGTTCGTTTGTGGATGAACTTCACCTCCTTAAAGGGCTTTATTTCCTAGAGGAGTTTTGTCCGCAGATACGAGCTTCGAACCTCGCCTCCAATGATGAGCCTCGTCTTAAATGACGAGTTTCATTTTCAATAGTGAGCTTGGATCAACATGTATCTTTCAGTGTTCCTTTGTAAGCAAACTTGAGCTTTCATGTGAAGCTCAGCCTTCAGGTGAACTTAGGTCTTCTTTGCTAGGAATAAAGGCAATTTTTCTTGCCTACAGTTGACACAGTCCAGAAGTAGAGGCTAGAAGCTTTCAGCCACAAGGGTGTTGCCGGAGAATAGAATAGGCTTCAATTCATACTCGAGCAACGTATGATGTTTACTTGGGAGGATTTCATCTACTTCTTCGACGAGCAATATGTATCCTTAGTGGCAAAGCCCGGGAAAGCGTTAGAACTAGCTTATTTGGAGCAGGGAGACATGTCTGTAGCTAAAAATAAAAGCAAGTTCAATTGTCTACTTAGGTTTACAGGCATGTGGCATACAGGGGAGTGTCAGGCTTAGATGTTCTTAATAGGTCTATGCCCTAGCTTACGTCGCTATCTCGTGTCTAGAATATTCCACTCCATTCAAGAGGTCGCCGACGCCACCATCTCATAGGAGATCGAGATCGCAATGTTCCAGAAGGGCAAAGATGGAAGATCAAAATCAAGGCAATCCAGGGACAAGGGCAAGTGAAAGAGATCATTTTTAGGACCTGGATGATCCTATCAGCAGGGCAAGGGTTCACAATAGTAGCAACAAGGTCCTTATAAGAAGGGACTATAGCAGGATGAGAGAGCACCATAGCAGCACAGATTCTAGGGTGGTTGTTATCATTGTCATAAGATTGGCCACAAGGTAGTAGAGTATCACAGTGCACTAGCAGGAGGCCAGCAGGGCATGGGTCAGGTTAGGCCCCAGAGCTAAGTTCAGGGATAGCAGCTGAGACTAGAGGCACCGTTGGCCTTTCCGAGGATGGAGGGACAGGTCTGTGCTATTCATGAGGTACCGTAGAGACAAATAGTTCTATACATTTCAGAGCCTTTGGTACAACAGTCTACAATTTCCTGTCGAGTTTATGTAATCGTGCCTTGTGACCTTAGTGCGAGCGGGGCCGTGGTGGAAGGTACGTTAATTGTTAACTCCTTTCTAGCCTAGTTTCTTTTTGATTCAGGTTCTTCACATTCTTTCATCTCCTATGCTTTCATAGATAGACTTCAGTTAGTTGCACATCTCCTAGATGTACCATTGTCAGTTTCTACTCCTTTGGGGAGGTGTCTCTATTAGAGAGCATCTGTAAGAGATGTATCGTCAGCCTAGATGAGTTTGAGTTCGTCATCGATTTGATTGTCTTGCGCATGTTCGAGTTTGATGTGATCATTGGTTTGGATTGGCTATCTTCCTACTATGTTAATATCGACTATTTTGCTAAAACAGTCAGCTTGCGAGCGCTCGATGGGACTGAGTTGGTCGTAGCAACCTTACAGGGTAACCAGTTCTGCATTGAGTTATAGCCGGGCACAACACCAATCTCCCATGCACCTTATCATATGACACCTACTAAGAAGAGAGAGATAAAGACTTAGTTAGTGGAGCTCACTTCTTAGGATTTCTTTCGTAGGAGTCATTCTCCTTGTGGAGCACTGGTCCTTTTCATGAAGAAGAAGGACGACAACCTTCATTTATGTATTGATTATTGTGAGTTAAATAAGGTCACCATCCAGAATATGTATCCACTACCGAGGATTGATGACTTACTCGACCAGTTGCAGAGAGCGTAGTGTTTCTCAAAAATTGATCTTCGGTCTGGCTATCATCAGTTGCGCGTTCAAAAGATGGATATTCCCAAGACCGTATCTTTGACTTGATATAGATCCTTTGAATTTTTTGTCATGCCATTTGGGCTAACCAATACACCGATAGTATTCATGAATTTGATGAATCGGGTTTTCTTTTTATACTTGGACTAGTTCATGATCATTCTCATCAACGACATCCTCATCTACTCGAAGTCAGAAGCCGAGCATGAAAAACTTCTTTGATTAGCATTACAGACTTTACGGGAGCACCAATTATATTCTAAGTTTATCAAATGCTTGTTTTGGCTTTCAGAAGTCAGAGTTTTGGACCACATCATTAGTAAGTTGGGCATTACAGTTGATCCAGCTACAGTTGAGGCAATTCTTGATTGGGAGCCTCTAAAGATTGTTACGGAGATTCGTAGCTTTTTAGGGCTTGCCGGTTACTACTTGAAATTCATTCATGATCTTTCCAAGATTGTGACCCCACTGACATGCCTTACGAAGAAGGGTGTTTAGTTTGTTTGGGGACCAGAACGTCAGAAAGTCTTTGAGACTCTTAAGGCAAAATTGACTTCAACGCCAGTGTTGATCATCCTGAGCAGCGACAAGACTTTTGTGGTCTACAAGGATGCACCATTATCGGGACTGGGGGGTGTTTTGATGTAGACTCATGGAGTAGTTAGGTACATATCACGGCAATTTAGAACTCATGAGCAGAATTATCTCACTCATGATTTAGAACTGGCAGCAGTGGTCTCGCAGTTAAGGTGTAGAGGCATTATCTTTATGGTGTTCAGTTCAAGTTATTCATAGATCACAGAGCCTGAGATATCTCTTTTCTCAGAAGGAGCTTAACTGGAGGCAACAGTGATGGATCGAGTTCATCAAGGATTATAAGTTTGCGCTTCAGTATCATCCGGGAAAGGCAAACATCATAGCAGATGCTTTGACCAGGAAGTGCCATCACAAACTTGTAGCTTTGGGATGTTCATTACATTGAGATTGTCATACACTTAGTCAGTCTAATTTCAGACTAGAAGTCGGTGGATACAACACATTTTTAGAAGCGTTAGCCGTACAGCCATGTTGGATGGAAAGAATGGTCAACACTCAACTGGAGGACTCATGGATTCAAACTCAAAAGAAGGAAAATATCCAAAGATCCCAAGGCAGATTGGACCATTGAATCATATGGGGCCTTCGAATGAAAGGCCGGATAGTAGTGCCAGATAATCCGCAGTTGAAGAAGGATCTACTTGATGAGGCACACCGTACCAGATACAGTGTGCACCAGGCACAACCAAGATGTATAAGGATTTGAAGAGAAATTTTTGGTGGAACGGCATGCGTAGGGATGTTGCGAAGTATGTAGCTAAATACTTTACCTGTTAGCAGGTGAAGGCAGAACATCAGAGACCCGTAGGTACCATACACCCTTTACCCGTTCCTGAGTGGAAATAGGCAGATATTTTGATGGATTTTATTATGGGTTTACCAAGGTGCAGCAAAGGGAGTGATTCCATTTGGATGATCATAAATTAATTGACGAAGTCGGTGCACTTCCTACCAGTTATGACCACTCATACAACAGAGACATATGCGAGGATTTTCATTCGAGAGAAAGTATGATTACATGGAGTTCGAGAGATAATTGTGTTGGATCGTGGCTCAGTTTTCACATCATATTTTTGGAAGAGCTTCTAAAATTCTTTTAGCAGTCAGCTAGATTATAGCAGCATTTTTCACCCACAGATAGATGGTCAAATAAAGAGAGTTAACAAAGTGTTCGAAGGTATGTTTTGGGCATGTGTGCTAGATTTTCAAGGTAGTTGGGAGGATCATATACCATTAATTGAGTTTGCCTATAATAATAGTTATCAATCAACTATAGGCATGACTCCTTATGAAGCGTTGTATGCGAGGCCTTGTAAATATCTGATTTGTTGGGTAGATTCGGGGGACAACTTGCTACTTGGACTAGATCTGGTTACACTAACTTCAGAGAAGATAACATTAATTCAGGAGCGTATTCTTGCAGTACAAAGTCGGCAAAAGAGTTACGCGGATCATAGATGATGACCATTAGAGTTTCCTGTTAGAGTCTATGTTTTATTAAAGGTATCACCTATGAAGGGTGTCTAACAGTTTGGCAGATGGGAAAAGCTTTTCCTAAGATATGTTAGCCTGTTTTAAATTGTGGAACATGTTGGAGCCATCTCATATCGACTTGATCTTTCTGAATTGATGTCGGGTGTGCATGTTATCTTTCATGTTTCAATGCTCAAGAAGCACTTACGCGACGAGGAGCAACAGAGAGTGTTTGATGCGCTAGACTTAGAGATTCACGTAGATTTGACTGCCATTGAGATCGTAGTTTGCATTCTTGCCAGAGAAGATAAAAAACTCCAAAATAAAGTGAACTCATTAGTTAATGTTCAGTGAAAGCAGAAAGGAGCTGAGGAAGCTTCATAGGAGCGCGAGGAGGATATGCGTCGCGAGTAAATATTGCTTGTGATTCATATCTTCGAACACTTATTTAATTAGGGGTTAAGTCAGAGTATTTATATTCTAGATTGTTAAGTGTAAATATTACTTGTGATTCATATCTTAAGATTAATGATATGAATGTGTATGTGAGGGTTTCCTTGTTTGGATTATCCTCTCAACGTGCTTTTCTCGTACTATTAACTTGTAAGATATAGTTTGTTGAATTTTGGGGACGAAATTCTCTTTAAGGAGGGGTGAATATAAAACCCCGTAAATTATAAAAATATTGTGAAAAATAATATTAAATGATTTTTATTATGATTGATATTATTCTGAGATGAATGAGTATGTTAGTAATTGATTTGAGATTGATTAAGTACGAATATGAGTATATATGCCAATAAACATGCACAACACGTGAGAAACTGGCGTCTGAACCAGTCTCGAGTCAGTCTACCGATCCAGAGGGTTAGTCGACCGATTGGTACCCAGATTCTAGGTAGGTTTCTGATTCAGGTTAGTTTGTTTTAGTTCGGGTTTGTTTGTATATATATATAAGTATATATATCCACAATCTCCCTTTTTCTTCATATTTTCATGTAAACAACAGCCACCCCTTCCCTCAAAAACCCTAGAGTTGGTTCTTGTGAGTTTGGAGAGCTTTGTGAAGCTAAAATCTAGAGGAGTGTGAGTTTCTCAGCATTTGGTGAAGGAGGATCGTGTCTCTCGCGTGTTTGAGGAGCTCAGCATGATTTTGAGGCGAGTTTCATCTCTGCCAAACTCGTCCCCTTCTTCTTTTAGTTTTATTTAGTTTTTTCGAATTTCTAAATCCTAGTTTATGTATAAAGATCACTCTTTTTGAACTATATGATATATAAAATCTAATCTTTTTGATTTAAAAAGATATAAAATGAACTCTCAGTTTTGGGTAAAGATTTGATCACGATCTAATATGAGTTTTCGTTAATGATGTTCATCAAGCACCGAAAGCAACTCACATCAACGATAGTACGCCCCATCCCTAGCCTCTCTTCATCAATCAGCAAATCAATATAATGGCCAATTAAGCTGGGGAAGCATTTGAAGAACTCCCAGCATTTATGGATAGGAAGCTCTCGCCTCTCCTCAAGGAACTATTTCGCTCCCCATTTTCTATCTTCTAATAGCTACAAGAGGGGAATGAAGGGATCTATGATGCTCGACGCTCACATTAAATTAGGGCGATGAAGGAAGAGTCATGCCATCAGATAAGTATATAGAAGCTCGACCTTGATAGGGGGAATCTTAGTCGATAGCTTACGCCCCACCTGTATGAAGCCAGAAACATAATATCGAAGCCTGTTGTGTATATCAACGACCATCAACAAAAGTAAGGAAAGGTCCTTCCTATAAGCATGCTAGATTGTGGGGAAGAGAACCTTTATCGGTAAGGCATCGGAGAACTGATACGGTACGACACACTTCTTCAGCCAAATGGCGATATATCCTATAAGAAGAGTCATGGGCCGAATCCGCTTCTATGCATGCCATAGGAATGTTTGAAACTTTGTCCCCGCTTGGAAACTTGCCCTCGGAAGTAGGAATAGTATATGATTGAGCACCAATCTTCTCAATCAGGTTATTGATCTCTGAGGGAGTCAAAGGATCTAACATTTAGATAGCCTCACTGGAATCATCCTCTAGATGCTTGAACTAGTAGTCAGCGAATGCCATCTGATAATGACACGTAGGACCCCTAACGTGTCGTAAATGTCGGGAGAGGCTTTCTTCAGTTGATTCAGCTATCGTCCAGGAGGAAAGTACTCTTAATATGGATGATCGCCAATCAAAAGTCTAAAAACCTTCTACATCTCATGAAGATCTAACCCTAACTCTCCATGGAGAGTCAACGTCGGGGTCATAAAGCTACAACAATGCTAGGAAATAGAACAAACTGATCTATAATCCGTACATGCTAGCGCGTATTGGTGTGTATAATCAGCTATTCTTCAGCTCATCGCCCTAGCGCCAAAGAACGTAACCCGTCATGTGGGTTCACCAGTTCTTTATCGATGAGTGTACCCAGCCATAACACCTATATCCTGGCACAGGGAATTTCCTCCCTAATTTGGCAAGCCGATTCCTCGTCATATCAGTAATTATGGATAGCTCATTCAGAGGTGCTACATCTGGTCCCAGAAGACCAGGACAAAATCTACGAATAGAATTTTTGTCACTAGAACCTAGACTCTTCTGAATAGTAATGAACAAACTATGAACTCACTCATGATCATCTGTCAGATGCCAAGACATCACCTGTTTCACAGCCTACTTCCTTAAACGTACAAGTGTGTATTGGCGACAGATCGAGGGAAGATATAGCAAAATCCTGCCATCTTTGTTCAACCAATGTTCATTCTCAAGGGTCAACATGGTTAGGTTTTCAACATGATCACCAAACATGTAATCAGGCTTCCTCAAAGCCTGAGTGGAGCTCGGATCCTTAGTAAGTGCGGTGTCGGTAATCAGCCGTCATAGTGTTCAACGATCTCCATCTCGCACAAGCCGGGGAACTTCCCCCGGCCCATCTGGATTAAATTGAGGAGCAACGGCGATGAGCGGTGTATCATCAGCAGAAGTATAAGTCTCGCTACCACCACCACTTTCCGCATGATGCAAGAACAAATCCAAAGGGAATTCAATTGAAACAAAAAACGCCTAGTTAGAGAAATATTTCAAAGGCAATACAAGGAGTTGAACTCATCTCACGAATCTGCGAGATAGAGTCACTGTCTTGTAAATTGGCGAGATGATTTCAACTGTTTCACACACAAGAGATAACATGCATTATCACATAAAATATTATGACAATACACCCCGCCCTACGGAGAGCAATAGAGCATGAAATCACACCATTAGCCTTAAGACGTGTTTTGATGAGACAAAAACACATCTTTCAAACGTCAATCCCCGGAAAAGAGGATATCAACTCTTCCAAAATGCCTCACAAAGGAGACAAATAACGATGCAATATTCAAAATATTAATTTTGAATTTATGAAAGAGGTAAAATCTCACCCTCAAATTATGAAGCGACGGGAGCCGCCCTCTCAACATTTTGAGAAGCCAATCGACTCCTATGAATATGTGGCCGCCTCTGAGACATTTCTAACTTGTAATGAAAATCGACGGTTTAGGAAAATTTTCAAATGCGAGATATTGAACCAATACAGGAGCCCGAAATTAAAAGGGAAATTATGAACTTTAGCCGAAATCCTACAAACAATATGGGATTTTTTAGTTAAAGTGTAGTTAAACCTACGGGTTGCATACATGCAATCGATCGGCTCGATTCTCATCCAAAATCCCTCACAATCAATTTTGACCAAAATACCCCAAAATCCCCAAAGCTAAATTTCGACCAAGGTTCCCATTACCTAAATTCAAATTTTTACCAAAAATCCATCATCATCATGCCTATAATTCAGCCATGAACACAAACCTACAAGCCCAAAATTTCAGCCACCATATTCCCTCCAAAAGCCCAAAAATTTTAGCCACTAAATTCCCTCCAAAATCCAAACTCAAGTCATGAGACCAAAGCTTTAATCTTTGCATACAAGCTCATGGACTCTCGAATCAAACCCATTAACGCTTGAATCAAAATCCAGCACACATCATAGAGGCTATGGAAAAGAGCTTACCCAAGTGGAGCTTGAAACCAAGAAGAGGCATGAACTCAAGAAGAGGCTTCAAACCAATGCCAAGAACCCTACTCAAGGAGCTTGAATCCAACAAACCCAAACCCTAGATCTAAGAGAGGGAGACTTGGCCAAATTTTTGAGAGTTTTAAGGGGTTTAAAGGGGATGAATATGAGTGGGTTTAGAACTCTTAAAGAGTAGAAAGTATGGGTTGGGAGGAGTTTGAGAAATAAGAAAATTTGAGGAGGAAGAAGACCCAAATATTTCGGTTTTTGACTTTTGAAAAGCCCCTCAAAACCGACCCCCCCCCCTCCTCTCCCTCACATATGCGAAACACTCACAAGTGTTTTGCACATGTACGAGACACTCACATGTGTTTCGTACTTAGGGAGGGCTTCGGGTGTTTATGTAGTGCATTTTCATCTGTTTTTTTATTGTTTTTGCCCGTTACGATGTATTTGAGGCCCGTATTTACATTCTGAGGAGTATATGAGCATAAAATGATTCTCAGTGCTCCAACACCTTAAGAGCTTAAATTGTGTAGACTCTAGTTAACATATGAGTATAAACTATGTTCATGACGGTCAACTGGTGACAAATGAAGGTCAACACCAGTCAACACGTCGCAATGAAGGTCAACGCCGATCAGTGAATTGATATTTTCGCCAAAATAAGGCTCAAATATATTCACATCACAACGAAGGTTGATGCCAGTCAATGCATTGATAATTTCACCAAAATAAGACTCAAGATGAAATTTCAAGTTAGAGAATAATTCTGGGGAGTTCAAATCGTGATTCAAATACAAGCTCTCGACGAAGATAACCAGTTCAACGTCGATTCAACGACACGAGCTAATTCAGAAATCCACATAATAGTTTCAGTTCAAGATTTCAATAATGGTAAGACGATAAATGTAGCACTAGAAGAATTTTAGTTATTCAACAAAATACCGAATAGACTAAAAACTAAAGAAGTCAAAGAATTAAAAGCTGGATGTATCATATCTAAAGTATGCCAGGCTCCTTTATAGAAGAATAAGACTGAATCACTTTAGAGGGGGTATCTGTATATGTTAAAAATTACCTATAGATTCCCGCACATAGCTTGGAACAAAGAGAAGGCGATGAATGTCATTATCTGAGTCAAAGAGGATCATTCGATATCGTAAAGTAGCAAACAAGCGCACAAAGCGTATCAGCGAAGCGTACGAGTCAACGAAATATGCGAAACGACAAAATGATAGAGAAATCACACGAACAAGAATGTGTTTTGCACTTAGAGTGTGAAACACTTAGGAGTGTTTTGCACCCATGTGCAAAACACCCATGGTGTTTCACACATGGTGCGAAATACCTAAGGTGTTTTGTGTTTTGCACCAGTCCAGACTCCCGAGACGTGTTTTGATCGTTTTTTATCTATTTTGACTGTTCTGGAGCCTCCCTAACTACCTTAAAGCTATTTTTAAACATGGGAGAGCTATTATTAACTGATGATATGATCAAACCATAGATTCTTATTAAAAAACAAGGCACCCGAAGCCTATAAATACACCCTTAGGGCCCCTATACACGATAATCAGGAATTTTAGAACTTGGAGGTGAGTTGCTGACCCTGTTAGAGGAGAGCCACAAATTTCAAATCTAAAGGTGAGGTCTTGGTGAGTTTTCTGCATAAAGAGGAGGAGTTCGATAGATCTACAACCCTGCATCAGTTTCCTTAAGATCATATTGTCATTGTGATCTTGAGAAGAGTATCTATCTTACCTTCATTGAGATTTTTTACATTAGTTCTTATTTCCTTTGTGAAACAAGATCAACTAGATCTAATTTTTGGCAGTCCACGGACTAACGCATCTCCGACACAGGCAAATATCCCACGCAAGTAGCGATCGCTAAACGATCTTTGCGTGCATTTCTAGAAAGTCTTCATTTATTTTCATTTGTGTAAGAAAAGTCTTATAAAAAGTCTCATTCTTTCGAATCCTGTAAATCAATAAACAATTATAATGGATTCCACAATGAAAATGATTTTCGACGCAAATAAGAACTTCCAAAATTCTTTTGGCAATCAGCTAGCTTATAGCAGTGTTTACCACCCGTAGACTGATGGTCAAACAAAGAGATTCAACAAAATTTTGGAGGACATACTTCAGGCATGTGTGTTAGATTTCCAAGGTAGTTGGGAAGATCATATACCATTGATTAAGTTTGTCTACAACAATAGTTATCAACCCACTATAGGTATGGCTCCATATGAGGCATTATATTGAAGGCACTGTAGATCTCCACTTTGTTAGGCAGAGTCCGAGGATAGCTTACTGCTTGGGCCAGACCTTGTTAGAAAAACTTCAGAACAGATAGTGTTAATTCGGAAGCATATTCTTGCAGTCCAAAGTCATCAAAAGAGTTATGCATATCAGAGGCAACGACCCTTATAATTTTATGTTGGAGAGTATATCTTATTGAAGGTATAACCTATGAAAGATCTTAGATAATTTGGCAAGCAAAGAAAGCTTGCCCCAAGATATATCGGTCCATTGAGGATTATCGATCATGTTGGAGCCGTTTCATACCATCTAGACCTTCCAGTGTTGATGTCGGGTGTGCATGATGTCTTTCATGTCTCAATGCTCAAGAAGCACTTACGATATGAAGAATAGCAAAGAGAATTTGATGCGTCCGATTTAGAGCTTTAGGGGACTTTGATTATAATTGAGACACCAGTTAGTATTCTTACTAGGGAGAACAAGAAACTCCAAAATAAAATAATTCTAGTCAAAGTCTAGTGGAACAAGAAAGAAGCTGAGGAAGCTTCCTGGGAGTGCGAAGAATATATTTGCCGTGACTATCCATACCTTTTTGAGCAGGCATATTTCTAGATATAACATTGATGGTCATTATTCTTCCTATATTGTTGTATTTACATAGAATATGGGTATTAACACTTAGCACCTAATCATTCAGAACATATGGTATATACATAGGGGTTTCTTGTTTAGATTTTTTGCCTAACGTACTAGTTTTGTTCAATTAGAGGTTAAGTGGGAGTATTAAAATTCCAGATGTTAAGTGTAAACATTGCGTGTGTGACTTATACCTTGTGATTTATAATAAATTGCTAAATTTTATGGACAAAATTCTCTTTAAGAAGGGGTGAATGAAAAACCTCATAAATTTGAAAATAATATGGAAAATAGTAATAAATGAGTTTTATTATGGTTGATTTCATTTTGGAATGAATGGATCTATTTGTAATCGATTTGAGATCGATTATGTGTGTGTGTGTGTGTGTGTGTTGTAGGCATTAAAAATTGCCTATAGGTTCCCGCATGCAGCTCGAGACAGAGAAAAGTCAATGAACGTTATTATCCAAGTCAAGGAGGATTATCTGATACTATAGCAATGCTAGCAAGTGTATGTAGCAAGTTGGCAAAGCATAAGAGTCAACGAGATGACAAAATAACGAAGAAACGACTCAATCGGGTGTTATGTTTCACCAACAAAGAGGAAAGCACTACTCGTGTCTCACTCACTCCATGTGTATTTTGCCCATTGGAAGCTATATATCTCTTCCCCAGCTTTCCAACATACTTTGGATCACTTCATTCCGAGATCGGACGAGAGAGTTAGAGGTAATACAACAGAAATATGCCAACGGCGTCTCGCCCAAATAGGAGAGAAACCAGCAATGTCTCACCTAATCGGCGAGACACCATTGGTCTCTTCGCCTATGGTCGAGAAACCAATAGTGTCTCGATCCAAGGGCGAGGTCTCTTGCTCAGTAAAGCTATTTTTGCCCACTTTTCGATAAGATTTCATCCCAGAATCTCCCTAACTGATTTGAGGCTATCTTTGAACGTGGTAAAGTGGTTATAATTGAAGATGAGATCAAATCATCTATTCTTATCTAACTACAACCATAGTCCCCTATACATGAGGGATCAGGAATTTGGAGCTGTCGGCAAAGCCATGTCATTTGAACAGTAATGGAGCATGAATTTCAGAGGGGGAAGGGAGATCTGTGAGTTCTTCAGCATAAAGAGGAGGAGTTCGGTAGATCTGCAACCCTTTAGGACGCATTATCTGCTTCCCTTAAGATCAAATTTTGATTTGATCTCGATAAGAGTGTTTGCCTCATGTTGTTGAGTCATTCACTTCAGTTTCTTGTATCCTTTGATTGACAATGAAATCAACCGGATCTGATCCGTGGTGGTCCATGGATAAACTCTGGGACAGGCAAAGACCTCATGCAACAGCGGGTGATAAACGTCATCTGCATGTGTTTCTAGGGAATTGTTGATCTATTTCTTTTGTGTAAAGAAGTCTTATAAAAAGACTCATCTTTTTTGAATCTATAAAAGTCGATAAACGATTGTAATGGATTCCACTAATAAAACAATTTCTAACGCAAACACACTCGTAACTACAGTAGGAACCAATAGCCTCGCTGCTGAGGCTATAGTGTCACAACCCTTGATCAAGATCCCCATTGAAGCAGAGGTTGAATACGAGTTTGACCAGCAGAAGTTCGAGGAGTACGTTTCATCATCCTCCTCCAGATCCTCCTCTCCTTGCAAGCGCAGGAAGACCTCCTCCATATCCTCCAGATTATCGCCATATCGCCTCTTCGGCATCCAAGGAAGCCAGATCTGCTACTCACGGCAACTACCCTCTAGTTAAGGAGTTTCTCGCTAATGGCACACCAATTCTAACGAAGAGAGCTTGTCAGAGGCAGCGCGAACGCCTTGCCCCTCAGTTTGCCAAAGCTCTGGAGCAGGTTGACGGATTCTACTACTAAGCGGATTTGGAATTTAGGAGGCACCAAGCGATTAAGCCGCAGTCACAACAAGTAACTGATCCCTCCTCTAAACCATCAACCAACATGTGGGTTTGTGTCAAACGAACCCGTTCGACTCTCGAGGAGCTTATCCAGAAGTTGTTAGACCCTAGAGGGGGGTGATTAGGGTCTTATGCTAATCTAATCCCGATTAATTATCAACTAAAATTATATTGATCGATATGATCTTACAAGAGATAGATATGAATAAGAACAATAAGAATATGCACAAATAAAATATAAGCCAAGCAAAACACAAACACACGATATGTTTACGAGGTTCGGTCACCACGACCTACATCCCCGCTTCTCACCTTGAGGAGATATCCACTATCACAATCCGGTTTGGAAACCGGAACTTCTACATACTCGGTTTACAAGTTCACCGAAAACTCTCACACAACAAACTCTATGCAATCACACTTTACACACTAAGTGTAGGAACCTAGCCCGTGTCCTCCTCCTCAAGTGCTTGGTTACAACCTCTCCCTAGGTTCGTCAACCGATGCCACTCCTATTGGATTCGACCCCGTCTCTCGCCTCACACTCCTCTTGGTGTACAAGTGTATTACAAGCGATTCTCACAAATAAAAGTTAAATACAATGATTTGTTCTCAAATAACAAGTGAGAATACAATGAAGCTCACACTCACTAAATCACACCCCATAACCCACACTATATGGTATGAAAATATTAAGCTCAATAAGTGTGTGATAACAGTGAATGAAACTCAATAAATATAGCTAAATGAAATGAAAATAAAATAACAAGCTATATAAGAGTTTAGAAGACTTCTCAAGCAAGAAGAACAGTAGATGATGATCCCAATAGGATTTGAAGGCCACTTCTTGTTGTAGAAAAACTTCTCTTGAAAATAGATTGATGAAATCAACTTTAAACAGCTCTTAAACATACTTAAGATTTTGTTAAACACAAAACTTGGATTTCTTAGATGTGTAGAAGGAGAGCAGCAATCGGGTATTTATAGCACCCCAATACATCAGCAAAAACAATTTGAAAACACCTGTAAAAACTAACCGTTGGAAGTGAACTGACAGTTCGGCGGTCGACTGGTGCGGTCGATCGCGAAGCTCAAAAACACAGGGTATGAGAAAATAAAGCTGGCGGTCGACCGTGAAAGTCGACCGTGAAAGTCTCTGGATGTTTTCACGGTCGACCGCCACGGTCGACCGCGAGCACAAAAAAGTCATGCCAAGGAAAAATACCATTGGCAGTCGACCACGCCGATCGACCGGAATCTGATATATTTCATATGACAGGTTTTTGGGCTATTTTGAAAATTCATTAAAAAATATCAAATCAATTCCAAAAATAGTGAAACTTTGGGGAAATTTTCTAAATGATGAGATAAACATGTTTGAAAAGGAATTTTTGGAAAATCAATTTTTGTTTGTGAAAACTCCCTGTTTTTGAAAAGTGTTCAGAAAACCTGTTTTCTGTAAACATTAAAATTAACATAAGGCTTGTAAATATGTATATATATATTATGCCCGTATTATATGTATATAATGAATTATGAAAGAGCTGTAAACATGAGATATAAGATATTGTAACAACGTTTGATGAAAAATCATTTATATGATAGAAAACGTCAAAAATCGTGTTACGTGTACATATATTGAGCTTAGATCTAATCATACAATATATGTAAGTAAACTAAACTAATACCTAGGTAAATCCACACATATGAACTTGAATCTTTAACGCTTGATTGACGTGTGTGAAATACCTGTAAAGAGAAACATAAACACAAAACTAGAGAATATATTAGCTATAAATTGTTTGACAAATCATCATCAAAACTATAGGGTCAACAATCTCCCTCTTTTTGATGATGGCAAACAATTTATACATGAATATGAATTATAAACTGATAAACCACATATAAATATGAATTATAAACTGATAAACCACATATAAGCCAAACATGAAAAAATCATACATGAATAATCACATAAACCATATATAAAAATGAATAAATATATGAACCATATGTGGATTTTTCTCCCCCTTTGACAACATCAAAAAGGAAAAAATAAAAATAGGAGCAACGCTCCCCCTGCATATAAGCACAGATAAAAAAACCAAGTGTATGCCAAAAGCTCCCCCTGCCAAATTGAATAAATGACATCTAAAGAACATATATAGGAGCTAAACAATAATTGTTCATACAAAAAGCAACCATAAACAATATATAAACCAAAGAACTCATCATTAGCAACATATTTTCCACAAACAAAGCATGAAAATTGTTTCCACCATGCATAGTTCATAGAAAAGATAAATTAACACAATAAATCACAAAATATCACTTAAGCATCAGAAACTACATAGTTTTTCCACAGACATATTTTGTTCCACAAGACTGCACACCATACATAAAAAGTCACATAGTTCCACACAAATATAGAGTTATTACACTCAAACATAAATATCAAGTTCTACAACTCAGAATGGAACATCACCATAAGCATAGAAATCAATAAAAACTCCAATAAGCAGCAAAATCAATCATCACCGTCACCATCATCATCACCATCACCATCACCATCACCATCAGAAGAGCCAGAGATATCAGCAGGGCCCTCCTCAGAATCAGACTCAAAACTGAAAGAGGGATCCGGAATCCCGAGAGACTGACGCTGATAAGATAGAATGGTCCTAACATCCCTCTAAATAGATGAGACTTGCTTCTGAACACTTGAGAACTGAGTCTCAAGTCGATCCAGACGGTCACAAATATCAGAAGAGGAGGAGGTGGAAGCTCTAGATCGAGAAGATGATGGCGCAATGGGATCAGATAGGGAGGCTGAAAGTTGCATACGAGAGAGAGAGACCCTATCAAAGAAATCTTTCTTGGGTTTAATTTTAGGTTCATGGGTGAGATCAACACCGAAATGTTGAAGCATAAGGGTGATGAAGGAGCCAAAGGGTAGAAATTTGACATGCTTCAATGCCATGTTTTTGTGAAAAACGTTTGCCCAATCTACTTTTATTTTGGCAAATATGGCATATACAGCATTGATCTTGTCAGAAGCAAAAGGATCGAAACTACCGGTTTTATGAATCAAATTTTTAGCAATAATTCTAGCAATGAGTTTGGCATTTGGGATTTTAAGGTCAACATCACTTGTTGGGATTTTAAGAATCCCCGCAAGTTCGTTGGTAGAAAAGGATATTGCAACATTTTTAACAGATGAAGTAATGGTCTGAAGACCATCAGCAGAGGATGACACAGATAGGTTGGCATAAAACAGATAAACTAGAAAAGGATAATAAGGAACTTTATGTTCCTCATCTAACAGTTTAGCCAACCCTACATCATGAGGAATTGTGTGAGTGTCATACATGGCTAAGTGATTAAATTTGATATATCTAGTTGGAATAATTTTCAGTTTGCATAACTCCCTATATTTCTTAACTAGGGATTTATACAACAGAAAATCTTCATAATGAGAAGCTTTGATAGAGGAGGAACTAGATTCAGGTTTTGATCTCTTTTTGGGAGGCATGGCGACAGATATAAACAACTAGGGTTAGAAAGAAATTTGGACAGAAAATTAAAAGCCCTGGAAATGAAGAATTAGAGCACAATAAGTAAACTGCCCTAAAACAAAAACCCTAGTCTGAGAATGTAATCACTAGAGTAGGAAATGATATCAAGAGATGAGAAAGAGATTGTTACCCAGCAACACCCAACTGAAATCGATGGAGAAGGAACCGAAAGAGATCGCGGTCGATTAAAGCAGGCGACCGAAGAGAAATCGATAGATTTGGAAAAAAAATTCGAAATGGGGGAAAGATGAGGAGCCGGGTCTTAGAAGAGATGAAAGAAGGGCTAGGATCAGTTTAGGGTCCAGATCAATGGTGGTGAAGAATTCGGGTTCAAAACAGTTATCCATTAAAAAACCGAAACCCGATAAAAATAGAAATCGAAGCCGAAAATTCTCTTGCGGTTGACCGATGTGGTCGATCGAAACAACTTACAGAGACTTCGTCGGTCGACCGGGTCGGTCGACCGCGAGAAGATAAAGAGCACAGGCAATGTAAAAATTGGATTTTGAGAAATTTTTTAATTTAGACCTTTAAGAAATTTGTTTTATAATATACCAAATGTTTTATAAAATATATATAAATGTTTTTAGCTATAAAATCATACAAATAATTTATTTTAGCTAAACAAAAAAAAATTATATTCAAAAACCAAAAGCTAAAACAAAAAAACGAACAAAACAACAAAAAAATGATATAAGAATCATTTTGGTAGCCAAATCATTTTTGTACCACTAAACTTTGGGACATGACCCCTATCATTTAAATCCAAGGCCCTAGGGTTATGAACCGCTTGGGCGTGTTTTGTGCACCGATATAATCAAAGCAAAAATTATAAACATGACCCATATGATTGTAATTTGTGCAATGTAGAGGTTTGAATGGTTTAAGTTGACCAATATGGAATGCACGTGGTTCATTTGCAAAAATATAATTTTCTTTGTAATTATTTTTCAAACGAGAATTTCTTTTCAAATCGAAACAAAATATGGCCAAATGACCAAAACGACCACAATAATCATATTTATACACATGAGCATGTTTATGATTTACACTATATATGTGTACATGTGTATGTGATGAAGAAGCTTGATGGGATGCACAATCATGAATAGGCTTGTCAATTTTTGGTGCATTATAACAAAATTGAGCTAAATGGCCTTTAAGACCGCAAATAGAATATTTGTGAATTTTGTCATACATATGTGCATAGTGAATAGGTTTCTTAGAAGAATTAATATTGAACTTTGCACATAAGTCCATAAGCTTTTTATTATTAGCAATACAAGTGTTTAGTGTTGAATCTAAGGTAGATATTCGTTTTCTCATTTGATTCAACTCATCATGTGCATACAAGCATTACTGCTAGAAGTAGGATAAACAAGATTACTCATCATAGATTTTAACTTATTTACTTACAACATAGCATCACGTTTTTCATGAAGCAAACTAGCATTTTTAATTTTCAAATTTTTATTGTATTCTTTAAGAATTATATTTTTATTTGCAATAAAATTAAACTTAGTGGCTAGTGTTTCATGAGTGGATTTCATATTAACATACTTACTCTTTACATCAATATAGCAATTGTGTAACTTTTCAAACTCAAGAGCAAGTTCATCAAAAGTAATAATATCATCGTTATCGCATACCTCACTAGGGTTATCACCTAGTGGTATTGTACATGGAGATGAGGCTTCTTTAGAATTCAAAGCGGGATTTTCCAATGCTTATTGAATAGCCTCCAATTCCCCTTCATGTGCTTTAATCAATTTCCATAAGGTGTAAGCACTATCAAAATTAGCAAATTTGTTAGAAAAAGAAGAGTGAAAAGCATTAATCAAATATTCTAACAAAAGCTTGTTCATGTTAAACAATCTTTTATCATTATCACATCATTTGGATTTTTCCGAAATAGGAACAACATAGGCATCATCAATAATTTCCCACAATTCGAATTGTTTAGATTGAACAAATAGTTTGAATCTAACACGCCATTGAGCATAGGGAAAAATATCCAAACGAGGAGCAATATTAATAACATATCCTAAACTAGATGAATCATACATATCCATAAAGATAATATGCAAGAAGAAAAATGTAATCAAAATTAGATTAGCACAAATACGATTAACTTGGATCTTTAACTCAAGACGATTAGACCTTAAATCAAAGAGCACCAAGCTCTAATACTAATTGTTAGACCCTAGATGGGGGTAATTAGGGTCTTATGCTAATCTAATCCCGATTAATTGCCAATTAAAATTATATTGATCAATATGATCTTATAAGAGATAGATATGAATAAGAACAATAAAAATATGCACAAATAAAATATAAGCCAAGCAAAAAACAAACACACTATATGTTTACGAGGTTCGGTCACCACGACCTACGTCCCCGCTCCTCACCTCGAGGAGATATCTACTATCACAATCCGATTTGGAAGCCAAAACTTCTACACACTCGGT
The DNA here is from genome assembly GCA_022839385.1 of Asparagus kiusianus. Classification (NCBI taxonomy): domain Eukaryota; kingdom Viridiplantae; phylum Streptophyta; class Magnoliopsida; order Asparagales; family Asparagaceae; genus Asparagus; species Asparagus kiusianus. The sequence goes on along the minus strand of BQKN01000373.1, from coordinate 533,750 downwards.
TTACAAGTTCACCGAAAACTCTCACACAACAAACTCTATGCAATCACCCTTTACACACTAAGTGTAGGAACCTAGCCCGTGTCCTCCTCCTCAAGTGCTCGGTTACAACCTCTCCCTAGGTTCGTCAACCGACGCCACTCGTATTCGATTCGACCACATCTCTCGTCTCACACTTCTCTCGGTGTACAAGTGTATTACAAGTGATTCTTACAAATAAAAGTTAAATACAATGATTTGTTCTCAAATAACAAGTGAGAACACAATGAAGCTCACACTCACTAAATCACAACCCACAACCCACACTATATGGTATGAAAATATTAAGCTCAATAAGTGTGTGTGATAATAGTGAATGAAACTCAATAAATATAGCTAAATGAAATGAAAATGAAATAACAAGCTATATAAGAGTTTAGAAGACTTCTCAAGCAAGAAGAACAGTAGATGATGATCCCAATAGGATTTGAAGGCCACTTCTTGTTGTAGAAAAACTTCTCTTGAAAACAGATTGATGAAATTAACTTTAAACAGCTCTTAAACACACTTAAGATTTTGTTAAACACAAAACTTGGATTTCTTGGATGTGTAGAAGGAGAGCAGCAATGGGGTATTTATAGCACCCCAATACATCAGCAAAAATATAAGTAAAAGACCAAAAAAACTAATTTAAAAACAGCTGTAAAAACTAGCCGTTGGAAGTGAACTGACAGTTCGGCGGTCGACCGGTGCGGTCGACCGCGAAGCTCAAAAACACAGGGTATGAGAAAATAAAGATGGCGGTCGACCGCGACGGACGACCGCGAAAGTCTTTGGATATTTTTACGGTCGACAGCCACGGTCGACCGCGAACACAAAAAAAGTCATGCCAAGGAAAAATACTATTGGCAATCGACCGTGCCGGTCGATCGGAATCTGATATATTTCATATGACAGGTTTTTGGGCTATTTTGAAAATTCATTAAAAAATAACAAATCAATTGCAAAAATAGTGAAACTTTGGAGAAAGCTTCTAAATGATGAGATAAACATGTTTGAAAATGAATTTTTGGAAAATCAATTTTCGTTTGTGAAAATTCCCTATTTTTGAAAAGTGTTCAGAAAACCTATTTTTCGTGAACATGAAAATTAACATAAAGCTTGTAAATATGTATATATATATTATGCATGTATTATATGTATATAATGAATTATGAAAGAGCTGTAAACATAAGATATAAGATATTGTAACAACGTTTGATGAAAATTCATTTATATGATAGAAAACGTCAAAAATCATGTTAAGTGTACATATATTGAGCTTAGATCTAATCATACAATATATGTAAGTAAACTAAACTAATACCTAGGTAAATCCACACATATGAACATGAATCTTTAACGCTTGATTGATGTGTATGAAATACCTGTAAAGAGAAACATAAACACAAAACTAGAGAATATATTAGCTATAAATTGTTTGACAAATCATCATCAAAAGTATAGGGTCAACAGAAGCGTCGTGCACTTCTCGTTCATGTGCGGTTTCTTATGCAGAAGACACAAGAGTTGCAGAAGAAAGAGGTGGTCAAAGTATATGGCATACTACGAGTTGCATAAGTCAGCATGAAATGTTTGCATGGATGGCCGTGATTGGTTATAAGCCGCACAAGATTGCGATAAACCGCGTGATACTACGAGTACCTATGCTCCGCATCATACTTCTACATAGATGTTCGAGTTTAGTTGTGAGCCGCATGGTATTGCGATGAGCCATAAGATACTATGATCACTGAGACTTCACATCTCTTTTGTTTGCATTGTGTTTCAGATTAGGCTGATATGCCTATACTCCGCTTAGTGTCCGAGTTAGGTAGTGAGCTGCATGGTATTGCAATGAGCCACAGGATATTGTGAGCACATAAACTCCACACCATTTTTGTTGAAGAGGATTACACAGGATTATGTATTTGCAGCCATGACACCTACCCTAAGGGTCACGTATTATATCGTGATTGACATTCATATCATGTGCTTGATGAGGTTTTTTGGTGACATTTTGTTTTATTATCTGTTTATGGTACCTGGGAGTAAGTGTTTAGCGATTCACAATTTGAGATATATGGTATATATATGAGGGTTTCCTTATATTGATTATTCCATCGACATACTCATCTTGCGTTCCGAGTTTCTAAGTCTTAACTCCTATTAGTACAAGGTAAATAATATAGGTAGATTATGCGTATTATAGATAGAGCCTCTATTATATTGTGTTATCCCTTCCCATGGGAGCGGATGGATATGTTCTTTCTAGCGCTATGACGCTGTTGTATTCACCTCTTTTTAGGTAACGAATCAGAGTTTCTGAAAGCTGCATGTTGACGGGGATTCAATATAGTCACCGTCATTCATAGGTAGATAGTTGGTGCTCCAAAGTGGACTATTTATGATTTTAGTTTTTCTTTTAGAGATGTATTTTATTTTGGAGGGTGAGTGCCTTTGTACTTTTTAATTGACTCTTATATATTTGAGATTCGATGTTATTACTCCAGTTTATTAAATGTATTTTCTTTTCTTTGTTGGAACATAATCATAATTGTTACCAGATATCTCTTCTCTATATTATGTTCCTTGTATTATCACCGTTGATATATCAACTTGTACCCTCACTTCTTATGTTTGACATCTTCTAGAGTGATATTAATGTGATGGTGAAATATGTTTATGCACTATGTTGGGTGCATGGTAGGTTTGATACCTTTCGGTTCACCTTGGACTGCAGTCCTGTATAAGACCAGGGGTGTCATAAGCATCATGCTCTTCCATGAGAGGTTCACGTGTTTGGTGAGCTTGCATATATTCAATTTGCTCATGTCGGCGAAGCACACTTATCGGGTAAACTTTGACTGCTTTACCCTTCTAGCGAAGCTCAGCTTGCAGGTAGGGTTGACCTATCAGGCAACCTTAGCGAGTTTCGCCAGTCGACTTAAATCCGCCTAATTGACGAAGTTCACTTTACTGGGGAAGTCCACCTAATCGGTGAGCTTCGCCAGCAATATGAGCTCCGCCTAAACTGCGTAGTTCGCCAGAACTAGGAACTTTACCTTTCTTCTTGGCACTAGCATTGTTTATCAAGCCTGAATAATAATTCAGGCCATCGAAAGAGATCATAGCATGTGCTTCATGTCAAGCGTGAGCTTGTCGTCATCTCTACTTGGCCCTATTTTAATGAGAAGTGTTCCCATCGACGGTAAAGGCATAATCTATGCCAACGCAAACTTTGGTCTACTCGTGGATAGGAGTTTGCATGGATTGCTTAACAACACAATGAGTGACTCCTTTGTTTGCATCTTGGCCTTTGGTCTGTCTTAAGAGTCTTAGGGGGAATGGAACCCCCAGCGATTGCTCGGGTAGAACTCTCAGACATAATAGCTTTAGCTTGCTGGGGCTAAGTGTAAGGACCATAAATTTTTGATACTAGTTAAAATAATTTTTTAGTATTTTAAAATATTTAATTATGATTTTTAAAAGAGTATTTATATTTTTCTCGAATTTCTATAATTTTCTAAGATTTAAAGTCTAAATTTTATATTTATATAAATGATTTTAATATCTATAAATTTATTTTGTGTGGTAAAAATTTCTAAAATTAATTTGTTGTGTTATAGGTACTATTACGTATTATTGTAAAATAATATATTGTATTATTAATATTATTATGTATTATTTCATATAATACATGGTATTACTAATTACGTATTTTTGGTATAATTTTTTGTATTATTTCTACTGTTACATATTATTTATTGTAATAGTATAACTAGTACGTTTTAATGTGTATATAATAATTCCATAATTATTTAATTTTAAATGTAAGTAAATATAATTTTATTATTAATTATTCTCATTTAATTGTACAATATGGGTATATTTTGACTATTATTAATTAGTCAAAATATATTCTCGTTTTATTATTAATTATTCTCGTGTAATAGCATAACATGTATGTTTTTAATTCTAGATAATTAATATGTAATTATTTTATTCTCGTTTTATTATTAATTACTCTCGTGTAATAGCATAACATGTATGTTTTTAATTGCAGATAATTATTATGTAATTAATTTAATTTTTAAGTACCTAAAATGATTTATTTTAATTATTTTAATCATTAAC
>BQKN01000373.1:447242-497348 GCA_022839385.1 Asparagus kiusianus | reverse complement strand
AGCTCCACTGTAGACTTTTTGGTTTAGACATTTGAGAGTTTATTCTAGAAGTTGTAAAAGGCTGTGTGCCTTATTCTCTTTACTCAGACTTATTGTATTTGAGACTTGTTAAGAACTCCAGTTTATTCATTTCAGACTTTAACTATGTACTTCAGTTTATTTCATTGACGAGATGTGTTATGTTCTGTCATTTCATCCAGTATCGTTGATTTACCTTTTACTTGCTTTGTACCTACACCTGTTGTTGATTCCACTAGAGAGATAGTAATTGTGATGGTGAAACGTGTTATTGCACGGTGTGGTGTATGGCAGGTTTGACATTTCTGGTTTCACCTCGGACTACAGCCTTGTGTGAACCCAGGGGCGTCACAGTAGACTACACTCTGTTATGCATTATTGTTTCTATAATAGGTTGATATGACTATTTCCTCAGGGCGATTGAGTAAGGTAGTGAGCCACAGGATATTGTGAGCGCCTTACTCAACATTATTATTTTCCGTATAGAGAATCACATAGATTTGTATTTATGCTCCTATGATATTTACCCTGAGTGTAGGGTATAAGATTGTGGTTGTCATACACGACGTATACTATATGAGATTCTTTTACCAAATTTTTATCCTTGTTACTATGCCACTTACCCAAGGGTAGCGTGAGGTTTTTGACATGACTTGGTTTGGATGAGGCTTGGTAGTGTGTTGCCTTTATTGGTTGTAATATTCATAGGATCTTAGAGTTGGGATTTAGTGATTCATAATTTGAGATACATGGGTAGATACATGAGGGTTTCCTTGTTTGGATTCTTTCGCTTGACGTACTTATTCTCATGTTGTGGATTTCTAAATCTTAATTCCTCTTAGTTCATGATAGATGATTTATATGTCTATATGTACTGACTAGTATTTTTATAGTACTAACTCCCTTCCTCTTGGGGGCGGTAGAGATCATCTCGCTAGTGTTTTGACACACGTTGATTCTAACTTTTTTAGGTAGAGAGTCAGGCCCACGGAGAGTCGCAAGTTGACAGAAACTCAGCTTAGTGCACCGTCTTTTATCTAGTAGATAGTTAGTACTCCACAGTGAATATTTATGAGCTTAGTTTTCTTTTAGAGATGCATTTCATGTTGAAGACTGAGTACCTTAGTGCTGTATTCAGACCGACAACCTCATAACGGCTAGATGTCCAGTTTTCTATGTAGCTGTTATTTAGTCTTTTTGCTTGATTTTTTTGGGCTTATTGGGGTTGTTTCTTCATCCTATATATACCCCTTGCCCTCTAACTTTTGAGCACTACCAAGAGAAAAGTTTTAAAGAGTTTTACAAGTTTGTTTAAGGGTTTCTAATTATGTTTTAGAGTTTGTTTTGTGAAGATATTTTCACAAGGGCTTGCGGAGATAATCTTTAGTGTTTAAGCTTTAATTCATCTCCTTCTCTCTCTTGTCATCCATTGGAGAAGTTTTCTAAACTCTTTTCTAGCTATTTATTTGTTTTGATTAAAATTTCCATTAGCTAGAATTACATTGAGTTTAGTTTTGATTTATCTCATTGTTTACGCACAACCTATTGAGCTTATAGTATTTAATACATAGTATAATTTGGGGTTGTGGGATTGTGACATTGAGAGTGAGCTTACACTTAGTTCTCATCTTGTATTAGAGAACAAACATTATATTTATGCCTTCATTGTGAGATACACTTTGGAATACACTTGTACACCGAGAGGAGTGGTTAGTGAGAGACGGAGTCGATTCCAAGAGGTGTAGCGTCGATTGTAAAGCCTAGAGAGAGGTTGTAAATCCGAGCACTTGAGAAAAAAGACATGGGCTAGGCCAACACTTAGAGGGTATAAAGTATGATTACAAGAGTGTGAGATTGTAGCTAGAAAACCATATTATGAGGTGTAAACGTTTTTCGAGTAAGCGTAGAAAACCCAGTGTGATAGTGGATTTCTTCCCGGGAGTGGGGAGCGGAGACGTAGGGTGGAAGATCCGAACTCCGTGATCATCTTTGTGTGTTTGTGATTGCCTTAGCGCCTCACTTGTGCTTATTGTTTATTTCATTATTGTCGCCATTATCTATTGCTCATAGTGACCACTATCTTGTTTGTGTTTATATTACCCTTAGCTTCATATCCTCACACATATATCTCATATATATATATATATATCTATATATATATATATATATATATATATATATATCATTGTTAAGATATTGCCATTTGTTCATATTGCATATTCTTGCTCATAACATATTGTATATCTATCTTGCAAGAATATTTTTTAAATTAGTTTTAAATCAGTATAAAATCGGATTAGATTAGCATAAGACCTTAATCACCCCCTAGGGTCTAACAGATGAGTTATTAACTCAGAGTTTCGTTCTCCAGAGTCATTTTCATGGGAGCACTGGTCCTCTTCGTAGAGAAGAAGGACGATAGCATATGATTATGTATAGATTATCGTTAGTTGAACAAGGTCACTATCCGAATTAGGTATCTACTACCGAGGATTTATGACTTGTTCGACTAGCTACGGGAAGTGCAGCATTTTTCAAAGATTGATTTTTATTCTAGCTTTTCATCGATTGCGGATTCGAGAGGTGGACATTCCTAAGATAGCCTTTCTGACTCAGTGTGAATCTTTTGAGTTTCTTGTCATGCCATTTAGACTAAGCAATGCACTCGCAGTATTTATGGATTTTATGAACCGGGTTTTTCATCCATACTTAGACCAGCTTGTGATCGTGTTTATTGATGATATTTTTATTCATTAAAGCTCGGAAGCAGAGCACGAGCAACATCTTCGTTTGGCTTTTCTAGCTCTTCGGGAGCACTAGCTATACACTAAGTTCAACAAGTTCGAGATTTAGATTTCTGAGGTTTGAGTTTAGGCCATGTTATCAGCCAAGAGGGCATTGTAGTAGATCCAACCAAAGTTGAGGCAGTACTTGATTGGGGGCCACCCAAAATCATTATAGAAATTCGTAGTTTCTTAGGTTTTGCCAACTATTGCAGGAAATTCATACAGGACTTCTTGAAATATTCACCACTTACATGCCTTACGAAGAAGGGTGTATAGTTTGCTTAGGGCACGAAGTGCTAGGAAGCCTTTGAGACTTTAAAGGTTAAATTGACTACAGCAATGATGTTGGCTATTCCGAACACTGATAGACCTTTGTCATCTACATGGACGCGTCACTAGCAGGTCTAGAAGGTATTTTTATATAGACCCAGTGACTATGGCTTATATTTCACGATAGTTGAAGCACATTGTACCAGATGCATAGCGCATCCAGGCACAACTAAAATGTAAAAGGATCTGAAGAGACACTTTTGGTGGAGTGGTATGCGTAGGGAGATCAAAGAATATGTGGCTAAATGTTTTAGTTGTCAGTAGGTGAAGGTAAAACACCAGAGACTCGTAAGAACCCTACAGTATTTACCCATTCAAGAGTGAAAATGGATAGATATCTATATGGACTTCATAGTAGGGTTACCGAAGTCGAAGAAGGGGAACGATTCCGTTTGGGTGGTAGTTAATTGATTGACAAAGTCAGCACATATCATTCCAGTGAGGACTACCTACACCATAGAGACTTATGTGAGGATATTCATTCGGGAGATAGTTCAACTTCATGGAGTTCCAGAGATGATTGTATCGGATCAAGGCTTAGTTTCACTTTGAATTTTTGGAAGATCTTCGAGAATTCATTCGGCAACAAATTATTATATAGCAGTGTGTTTCATCGACAAATAAATGGGAAAACAGAGAGAGAGAGAATAAAGTATTGGAGGATATGTTGTGGTCTTGTATTTTAGACTTCTAGGGTAACAGGGAGGACCACATTCCTTTGATCGAGTTCGCTTATAACGATAGTTATCAAGTGACAATTGGTATGGCTCCGTATGAGGCATTATACAGGAGGCCCTATAGATCCCTAATTAGTTGGCAGAGCAGGATGATAGCTTATTACTTAGACTGGAGTTTGTGAGGCAGACTTCTAAGAAGGTAGCATTGATTAGAGAGCATATTCTTACCGCTCAGAGTTAGGAAAAGAGCTACGCGGATCAGAGACGACGACCTTTAGAGTTTTAGGTTTGAGATTTTGTCATGTTAAAGGTATCGCCAATGGAGGGTGTTTTGTAATTTGGTAGACGGGGAAGGCTTACCCCACGATATATTGATCCGTTCATGATAATTGAATGCAACCGTTTCATATCGGCTAGATCTACCAACATCAATGTCGGGTATACATGATGTTTTCCATGCTTTGATGCTTAAGAAGCATTTACACGATGAGGAGCACCAACGGGTGTTAGATGCCTCAAAGATTGAGCTTAATGATGACTTGTCTATGATAGAGATTCATGTTTGTAACCTTACCAAAGAGGACAAGAAGCTTAGAAACAAGATTACCTATTGGTTAAGGTTCAATGGATCCGGAAAGGAGCTGAGGAGGCTTCTTGGGAGCGCGAGGAGGATATGTGTCGCTACTACCCACAACCTTAATTTGTCTATATTTTGTTTATACATGTGATTGTCGATGCGGACATATTTATATTTAATACTAGAATGTGGGTATCAATACTTAACTCCTAATCATTTGGAACACATGGTATATATATGGGGGTTCCTTGTTTGGATTTTTTGCCCGAAGTACTAGTTTTGCTTAATTAAGGGTTAAGTAGGAGTGCTCACATTCTAAACAGTTAAGTGTAGATACTTTTGTAATACGTTTGTGAAATTTCAGGGGTAAAATTCTCTTAAGGGGGAAGAATGTAAAACCTCAAAAATTAGGATATTATATGATAAATAATAATGAATATGTTATATGTGATAAATAACATATTTTGATATTTGAGTATGCCAGGAATTGACTTGAGATCAATTCAATGTATATGTGTGAATATATGAGTGCAAATGCACAAATCATGCACGAAGAGAAATCTAGAAAAATGACCAGTTAAGAGTTTATATGTTTTTCACACCGATATAACTATAATATGGAAAAATTCAAAAGACAAAAGTTATAGATATCTTCAACAGCTTTATAATAAATCTTAAATCACCTCATTTCAAGATAGGATGTAAAAGTTACAGCTAAAATACTGAATACAATTTATAAAAATATAGAGTAGTAAACTACACTGTATAGTAATCGACTAGCGGGGGTTTTCCTTAGGAATGTCAAGTTTGAGTTCGGGTCTGTTTTGTTTTATTTCGACCCGATAATGTGTAGGAGTATATATACATATTTTTCCAAAGTTGTCAAGGGATTTTCGTGAAATTTTCAGCAGCAGCCACCCCCTCTCTCAAACCCTAAACCCTAGATCTCAATTTGACCCTTCTCCGAGGTGTTTGTCAAAGGAAAAGAGAGGTTTTTGTGGCGCTTAGCAGAGGAGGGATCTTTCTGTGACGCCCCAGGGTTCACACAAGGCTACAGTCCTAGGTGAAACCTGGATTGTCAAACCTGCCAAGCACCAACCACCATGCTATGACAAGTTTCACCATCACAATCACTATCTCTCTAGTGGAACAATAAATAGGTGAAGGTACAAACAGGTAAAAAATAGAAATAGGACAACACTGGATATACACAGAAGAAGCATAAGAAAAATCAATAATGAGCCCAACTGGAATAAAATAGACATATCTCTGAGTCTAAACTAAATCTCAAATACAATGAGTCACATAAACAAAGTCTCACAATAGCTCTCAACTCTATGAAACAAAATACCAATCTAGATTCTGAAAATAACCAACTATGTGTGGAGTTCTGCAATAACTACAAAATATGATAAGTAACTAAATGGACAACCAAGAAGTCACATCAACCTGCGACTCTCCATGCGCCAGACTCGCTGCCTGAAAGAGGGGAAACAACGAGCATCAAAGCGCCAGCGAGATCATCACTACCTCTCCCAAGGGGAACGGGTAGAAGTATATAAGAAAATAGAGTCAGTACATACATATATCAAATCATTCATATAACTCTCTATGAATGAAAAACAAATAATCAATGATAAATACTCTAATCTTCAACATAAAGAATAATAATCTCATCTCAAATTACGTCCGAGTGACCTGCTCTAATATAAGAGGATACCAACTAAGCTAAAACAAATATATCTGCCGTCCATAACGGGTGCATCAAAATCTCAAAGGAAATACCCTACTCGCGGGCAATCTATCATGCAAGTAAAACTTACAACTGATCAATTATCTATATGTGTATCATCTTGTACAATAGCGATACTTTTGTAATGCTTGTTACTCAATCGCTCTACGGCAATAGGGTTTATTATTTTCCTATTCCGGATACATATAATAACAATACTGTTGTAATACTCTTACTCAATCGTTCTGCGGCATATAAGTTTTATCTCCCTATTTCCGGATACATAAATTAACGATACTATTGTAATACTCTTACTCAATCGTTCTGCGGCAAATAGGTTTTATCTCCCTATTTCCGGATACATGAATTAACGATACTATTGTAATACTCTTACTCAATCGTTCTGCGACAAATAGGTTTTATCTCCCTATTTTCGGATACATGAATTAACGATACTATTGTAATACTCTTACTCAATCGTTCTGCGGCAAATAGGTTTTATCTCCCTATTTCCGGATACATGAAATAACGATACTATTGTAATACTCTTACTCAATCGTTCTGCGGAAAATAGGCTTTATCTCCCTATTTCCGGATACATGAAATAAATATACTCTTTCATATGTATTCATCAGCTCAACGTGCGACAAAAAGTATGTTAACACAACATAATCTAAGTGTACGTGCATATATCTTGGTGTGCGTGTCCATATCTGGTGTTCATCATCATCCCAGATATTAAACAACTCTTAAGCATTATATATAACAGTACAAAATCAAGAAACTCTCTCAAAAAATAACAAACAAGAGCGAAACTCAAGAAACCTTTAAGTAATATATCAATTTATTTCAAATCAGCACATTTGCAGTTTTCTGCAGAACATATCATTAGTAAATTGAGAATATCTTTATCTGGACAAACTCTTTTAAAGAATAGTTTTTTCGTTTTGGAAATTATACTCACATAGCTATTATTTGACACTGATTTGGTTCAGTTTGGAGTTCATATGATATTTCTAATTTCCAGTCAAACATTTTATAGGTGCAGCCGATTTTCTGCAGAACATATCATCAGTAAATTGAGTATATCTTTCTCTAGGAAAACTATCTTTAGGTACGGTTTTCTGTTTTTAAAACTAGATTCACATATCTTTCAATTGGTATTAGTTTGGTTCAATTTGGATTTCATTTGTTATTTCAAATTTCTAGTTCAATAGTATATATGTGTAGAAGATTTTCAGCAGAACATAACAAGGATGATTATATGCACAAGAAATCATATGTAAACCTTCAATCATGCACGAAACTTTAAAACGAAGAATAAGACATCTAAATTCAGATAAACAATGTTTTAAATTATTTTTAGATCTTAAAATACTTCTGTAAATTCGTGCTTAATCTCTTTAACATGAAGAGACCTAGTCTTTATACATATATACAAAAGATCCAATTTTTATACACAAATTAATTGATTAGGCTCTATAAAACTCATTAAAAACTCTTTAAAAATATTTTAAAAACTGGAAGGGAGATTAGTAGAGATGATACTCGCCTGGGGTTGTAGGAAAACATGTTAGAATCAACGTCGAAGGAGATCTCCACTCCAAAAGCCAAAAAATCAACAAAAACCCAACTTGAAAGCCTCCAATCTTCTCCAAGAATTCAAAATAGGGTTTATGGGGGTTTGGTAGATGTTAGGGTTCTTAGATATGATAAAAGAAAGGAATTTTTATGAAAAATCTAGGTATTTATAGAGGCAAACCCGAAACAAATCTGTTAGACCCGAATCAGGAAACCTAGCCTGACTAGGAAAATACCCCTTCGGTATTTTAGCTGTAACTTTTTCATCCGATCTCGGAATGAGGTGATCTAAGGCTTGTTGGAAAGATGTTTAAGAGATTTACAAGTTTGGTCTTTTACACTTTTTCAAATTATAACTGAATCGGTATGAAAAATATAAAAACCCATAACTAGTCATTATTCCCAGATTTTCACTCTTTTGGCCTTTGTGCATATTTTGTGTATTTGCACTCATATTTTCACAAATATACATTGAATTGATCTCAAATCAATTCTTATCATATCCAAACATCAAAATATATTATTTTTTATCATATAACATATTTATCATTATTTATCATAAAATATTCAAATTTACGGGGTTTTACATTCTTCCCCCCTTAAAAGAATTTCGTCCCGAAATTCCACAATCGCATCTCAAAGCTTAAAAACTGGGAAAACACAATAAGAAGGTGTCATTCATATTAAGAATTCCTTCTACATCCATCTCATAGTATTAGCACAATGATATTTAAAGTTAACAACCTAGAATGCAAACATTCTCCTCTAAATCCCTAATTAAACGAAATTGGTATGTCGAGCGAAATAATCTAAACAAGGAAATCCTCATGTATATACTATATGTTTTAAATGATTAAGGATCATGTGATAATATCTTCATTCTAGTGTTAAAGATAAATATAAATGTGGCTAAACAACATACATAAAGACTACTATCAAAGCATATAAGCATAAGAATTTATCAACATCATACATGTCCAAACATGTGTGGGTAGTCGCGACGAACATCCTCCTTGCGCTCCCAAGAAATCTCTTCGTCTCCTTATCGGTTCCACTGAACTTTTTCTAATGGAATGACTTTATTCCTAAGCTTTTTATTCTCTCTAGCAAGTATGCATACCGAAATCTCTACGGTAGTCAAGTCATCCTGAATCTTAATCTATAGTGAATCAATCACTCTCTGTTGCTCATCATCCCGCAGAAGCTTCTTAAGCATCGAAACATGAAAGATATCGTGTACACTCGACATCGATGCTGGAAGATCTAACCTATAAGAAACAGCTCCAATGCGCTCGATGATCCTGAAAGGACTAACATATCTCGGGGCAAGCTTCCCCCGTCTACCGAATCGCTGAACGCCCTTCATTAGTGATACTTTTAACATAACTGAGTCTCCGACCTGAAACTCTAAAGGTCGTCTCCTCTGATCTGCATAGCTCTTTTGCCGACTCTGCGCCGTAAGAATGCGCTCTCGAATCAATGCCACCTTCTCTGTGGTCTGCCTAACTAACTCTGGACCAATCAATAAACTATCCTCTGGCTCTGCCCAACATATAGGTGATCTGCAAGGTCTCCCGTACAAAGCTTCATACGATGCCATCCTGATGGTAGCTTGATAACTATTATTATATGCAAATTCAATCAGTGGGATGTGATCCTCCCGGCTACCCTGAAAATCTATAATGCATGCTCTCAGCATGTTCTCTATGATCTGATTCACCCTCTCGGTTTGACCATCTGTCTGGGGTGAAAAACGCTGCTAAATAACAACTGACTGCCAAAAGCATCCTGGAATCTCCTCCAAAAATGAGATGTGAAGCCTGAGCCCCGATCTTATACAATCGTCTCCGAAACTCCATGCAATCTAACAATCCCCCGAATGAAGATCCTCGCATATATATCTGCCGTATAAGTCGTTCTCATTGGTAAGAAATGTGTAGACTTAGTCAATCTGTCCACTATAACCCAAATAGAATCATTTTCTTTCTTTGATTTAGGCAACCCTACTATGAAATCCATGGAAATATCTGTCCACTTCCACTCAGGAATGGGTAAAAGCTGTAGGGTTCCTGCATGTCTCTGATGTTCTGTCTTAATTTTGTTGGCAGGTATAACACTTAGCCACATAATCTACAATCCCTCTGCGCATACCACTCCATCAAAAATTCCTCTTCAGATCCTTGTACATTTTACTTGTGCATGGATGTACTGTATATCTGTTACGATGCGCCTAAACTGTCGCGAAATAAGTCATACCCTCCGGGTCTGCATCAAAACACCTCGTAGTCCTGCTAATGATGTGTCCACGTTAATGACAAATGTCGTATCACTGTTTACAATAGTCAAAATTATTACTGTAGTCTATCTAGCCTTAATAGTCTTAAAGGCTTCCTGGCACCCTGTGCCCAAAGCAAACTATACACCCTTCTTTGTAAGGTGTGTAAGTGGTATCACAATCTTCAAAAAGTCCTGAATGAACTTTCTCTTATACCATACTAAATCTACGAACCCCTGTAATGGTTCTTAGTGGCTCCCAATCTAGTACAGCCTCAACAATGGCTGGATCTACTGTTATGCCCCACCTGCTGATGACATGGCCAAAAAATCTGATCTCTTGTAGCCAAAACTCGTATTTGCTGAACTCAGCGTATCACTGATGCCTCTAATCTCGATTGTCCGCTATCCCCGCAATGCCAATAGAGGATGTCGTTCGCGCTCTGACTCTGATCTTGAAAATATAAAGATGTCGTCAATAAAATGACTACGAACTGGTCCTAACATGGACGAAAAACCCGGTTCATCAAATCCATGAATACCGCGGGTGCATTGATCAGCCCAAATGGCATGACAAGAACTCAAAAGACTCATATCGAGTCAGAAAAGGTGGTTTTAGGAATATCCATTTACCGCAATCGCAACTGGAAATAACTAGAATGAAGATCAATCTTTGAGAAATGCTGCGCTCCCTGCAGCTAGTCGAACAAGTCATAAATCCTCGACAGTGGATCTATGATCCGGGAAGTGACCTTGTTCAACTCACGATAATCGATATACAATCGCATGCTATAGTCCTTCTTCCCCACGAAGAAGACCCGTGCTCCCATGAAAATTACTCCGACAAATAAAACCCTGAGTTAACAACTCATCTACCTGAGTCTGTAGCTCCCTCCTCTCAGCGGGTGCCATAAGATATGATAGGGTGCTTAGAAAATCGGTACGGTGCCTGCTGCAACTCGATGCAGGGAAACAAACTCTCTCACTGGAGAAAACATAGGTATGTCCTGAAAGACATCCTGATATACTGAGACAACTTCGGTCTCGCTCAAAACTATACCCCGATCTCGTACCATCACCTCTTCGACGTATGCCAGAAATGACTCCACATTCTGGTTACCCTATGAGGTTGCTACTATTTATACAATCCTAATGAATGCTCACAAGCATACTATTTTAGCAAATCAACCGATGCTGACATTTTATGATGATAACCATTCCATACCAAGAATGACGTCGAAATTCAACATCCACAACACGACCATGACAAAGATGAACTCAAACTCATCTATACTGATGACACATCTCCTACCTATACTCTCTAATAGGGACACCTCCCCTAAAGGAGTAGAAACTAATAATGGAACGCCGAAACGCTGCGCTACAAGCTGATGTCTAATCATGACATCATGATAGATAAAAAAAATGCGAAGCTTCTAAATCAACAAGATTCGAGCTGGATAAGAATTTACTACGAAAACTCTGCTCGCAGTATGGTCACGTGGCGCGACTACATAAACTCTGCTGGTGGCTGACGCCGGCTACGCTGCTGGCAGTGAAACACATGGGTCCATCTGACACTGATGAATACTCTAAATAGCGCAATTTTGGCCTATAGGCCCCTAAATCCTTGGAATAACCGATAGCACATCTATCCTCCGATGCTGGCCGTAACTGCTACCCTAAGATTATTGACCCTGATCTCTATCATACTAGTCTCCTGCTGGTGTACTATGATAATTCTTTGCTCTATGTCCGATCTTGTTATAATTGTATCATGTGTCCCGAATCGTGCGCTGCTGCGGTTTTATCAAATCATGTTTGCTATCTTCTTGTAATGTCTTTATTGCTGATAGTAAAAATCATTACCCTGCTGTTAGGGTCCTCTAGATCCCATAATAGGCCTCTTGCTCTTGACATTTCCATCATGCTAGTCTTGATTTCGTAATTAACTATAGGCATATCTCAATGTTTTAAGCAAACTAGCTCTAACTGCTTGACGAAAAAGTAAACAAAATTTTCCCAAATAAGTGATATTCACTGTCCCGATGAAAATCTAAAATCGTAGCTATCCCTTGCTGCTATTCTCCGGTGATATCCTCTGTGTTGAATATATTTAACCTCTGGTTTGGTACTGAGTCCACGTTAAGGAATTTTCACATATTCTTTTTTATTTATAAGCTGCATATGAATCCAATGTGCCCTACACTATGGTGTTCTTAGTGTCCTACATCTTTCTTATTCTTACAGAGCCAAGCCTCCTGCTCTGTATCTCTATCAACAAATGGTTGTGATAATATAATCATTAGTATTACCTCTACCATTGTCACAATTAGTACAATGGGTGGTGGAACTCCAGAAAATATAATGTGGCTCACTACTCCCTCCTCGAGTGTTGCTAGTCTCTGTTTCTGCAAACGGTGCCATAAAGTCGATCAAATATTGTGGAGCCTGCTGCGGCTCGGACTCTGCTTGCCCAGCTCTCTGGGTATGAGTTTTATCTCGACCGTGTTCTCGTTCCAACATTCATAATATCGAGAGGAGAGCTTATGATCACAGTAAGTGAGATCGCATACGTATATACATATATATAACGTATCACAATACGTATTCATAACATATAGTATTCACGCAAATACTTCAAATCAACATAAAATAATTGTCATAAATTTTTTTTTTGAAATTTTGAGATATACGCACATATCGTCCTCACTCATTCTAGGAATTCCTAACGGACTTTATACGTGAATCCTAGGAAACTCTATCCTAGCTCCACAATTTAACACAGGAATGATCCTAAGGATGCTAGAACTAGAGCTCTAATACTAACTGTGACGTCTCAGGGTTTACACAAGGCTGCAGTCCCAGGTGAAACCCGGATTGTCAAGCCTGCCAAGCACCAACCACCATGCTATGACAAGTTTCACCATCACAATCACTATCTCTCTACTGTAAACAATAAATAGGTGAAGGTACAGACAGGTAAAAAATAGAAATAGGATAGCACTGGATATACACAGAAGAAGCATAAGAAAAATCAATAACGAGCCCAACTAGAATAAAATAGACATATCTCTGAGTCTGAACTGAATCTCAAATACAATGAGTCACATAAACAAAGTCTCACAATAGCTCTCAACTCTATGAAACAAAATACCAATCTAGATTCTGAAAATAACAAACTACATATGGAGTTCTGCAATAACTACAAAATATGATAAGTAACTAAATGGACAACCAAGATGTCCCATCAACCTGCGACTCTCCGTGCGCCCGACTCGCTGCCTGAAAGAGTGAAAACAACAAGCATCAAATCGCTAGCGAGATCATCACTACCTCTCCCCAGGGGAAGGGGTAGGAGTATATAAGAAAATAGAGTCAGTACATACATATATCAAATCATTCATATAACACTCTATGAATGAAAAACAAATAATCAATGATAAATACTCCAATCTTCAACATAAAGAATAATAATCTCATCTCGAATTACGTCCGAGTGACCTGCTCTAATATAAGAGGATACCAACTAAGCTAAAACAAATATATCTGCCGTCCATAACGGGTGCATCAAAATCTCAAAGGAAATACCCTACTCACGGGCAATCTATCATGGAAGTAAAACTTACAACTGATCAATTATCTATGTGTGCATCATCTTGTACAATAGCGATACTTTTGTAATGCTCGTTACTCAAACGCTCTGTGGCAATAGGGTTTATTATTTTCCTATTCGGGATACATATAATAACGATACTGTTGTAATACTCTTACTCAATCGTTCTGCGGAAAATAGGTTTTATCTCCCAATTTTCGGATACATAAATTAACGATACTGTTGTAATACTCTTACTCAATCGTTTTGCGGCAAATAGGTTTTATCTCCTTATTTCCGGATACATGAATTAACGATACTATTGTAATACTCTTACTCAATCGTTCTACGACAAATTGGTTTTATCTCCCTATTTCTGGATACATGAATTAACGATACTATTGTAATACTCTTACTCAATCGTTCTGCGGCAAATAGGTTTTATCTCTCTATTTCCAGATACATGAAATAACGATACTATTGTAATACTCTTACTCAATCGTTCTGCGAAAAATAGGATTTATCTCCCTATTTCCGGATACATGAAATAAATATACTATTTCATATGTATTCATCAGCTCAACATGCGACAAAAAGTATGTTAACACAACATAATCTAAGTGTACGTGCACATATCTTGGTGTGCGTGTTCATATCTGGTGTTCATCATCATCCTAGATATTAAACAACTCTTAAGCATTATATATAATAGTACAAGATCAAAAAACTCTCTCAAAAAATAACAAACAAGAGCGAAACTCAAGAAACATTTAAGTAATATATCAATTTATTTTAAATCAGCACATCTGCAGTTTTCTGCAGAACATATCATTAGTAATTGAGAATATCTTTCTCTAGACAAACTCTTTTTAAGAACAGTTTTTCGTTTTGGAAACTAGACTCACATAGCTATCATTTGACACTGATTTGGTTCAGTTTGGAGTTCATATGATATTTCTAATTTCCAGTTAAACATTTTATAGGTGCGCCAATTTTCTGCAGAATATATCATCAGTAAATTGAGCATATCTTTCTCTAGGAAAACTATCTTTAGGTATGGTTTTCTGTTTTTAAAACTAGATTCACATATCTTTCAATTGGTGTTAGTTTGGTTCAATTTGGATTTCATTTGTTATTTCAAATTTCTAGTTCAATAGTATATATGTGCAGCAGATTTTCAGCAGAACATAACAAGCATGATTATATGCACAAGAAATCATATGTAAACCTTCAATCATGCACGAAACTTTAAAATGAAGAATAAGACATCTAAATTCAGATAAATAATGTTTTAAATTATTTTTATATCTTAAAATATTTTTGTAAATTCGTGCTTAATCTCTTTAACATGAAGAGACCTAGTCTTTATACATATATACAAAAGATCCAATTTTTAAACACAAATTAATTGATTAGGCTCTATAAAACTCATTAAAAACTCTTAAAAAATATTTTAAAAACTAGAAGGACGATTAGTAGAGATGATACTCGCCTGGGGTTGTAGAAAAACATGTTAGAAGCAACGTCGAAGGAGATCTCCACTCCTAAAGCCAAAAAATCAACAAAAACCCAACTTGAAAGCCTCCAATCTTCTCCACGAATTCAAAATAGGGTTTATGGGGGTTCGGTGGCTGTTAGGATTCTTAGATATGATAAAGAAAGGAATTTTTATGAAAAATACAGGTATTTATAGAGGCAAACCCGAAATAAATCTGTTAGACCCGAACCAGGAAACCTAGTCTGACTAGGAAAATACCCCTTCGGTATTTTAGCTGTAACTTTTTCATCCTACCCCGGAATGAGGTGATCTAAAGCTTGTTGGAAATCTGTTTAAGAGACCTACAAGTTTGGTCTTTTACACTTTTCCAAATTCTAACTGAATCGGTGTGCAAAACATAAAAACCCATAACTGGTCATTATTCCCAGATTTTCACTCTTTTGGCCTTTGTGCATATTTTGTGCATTTGCACTCATATTTTCACAAATATACATTAAATTGATCTCAAATCAATTCTTATCATATCTAAACATCAAAATATTATTTTTTACCATATAACATATTTATCATTATTTATCGTAAAATATTCAAATTTACGGGGTTTTACACTTTCACGCATGTTTAGAGGTTCGACACAATATTTTAGGAAAGATCACTTGTATCCAAACCTACACGCTTATTTAATGAATGATTTAAGATGTTTAAATCCATGTTTTACATGTTTAGATCTTAATCTAATGTGAAAAAGATTAAAATTTTGATACTATCGGTAAACAAATATTAGATCTACATGGTGTTCTTATTGTTTATGATAGAAGTGTGATAGTGATCACTAGGATTGTTTCTAATTTTTTTTAATGGTTAAATCATGCTTAGGATATGTTTAAACCCAAGTTCAACCCTTATTTGAGGGTTCTATGATATATTCATGCTTAAACCCTATACTTTTGATAAAACAGTTTACATGTTAATTAAATCTATTTAAACCCTAGGTTTGGGTATCCTTAGTTCTGTGAAAGTGAATAAACAAAATTGTATAAGTTTTAATCTTAATATGAAAGCATGCTTATGTTAATCTAATCGATAACTAGGATTTATGTCAATTTCTTGATAAATAAGAAGAATAAACCTAAATTGTTGAATTAAGGGTTTAAATAGTATGAGAGATGATTCTTTTGATTTGTAATTACTAGTTTTGAAATATATTAAAGCATGATTTACACGTGACGATCGCTAAGAGTTTTATGTACACAGAGCTGTGCATGTTTTCGCTTAGCAGTCGACTACTAAGAGTAGTTGTCGACTACTAATATCCAGTTTGGTTTTTACAAAATCTATCTGATTACAATGTAGTCGACTAGTATACAATATAGTCGACTACTAATATTAATTTATGCTTTACAGAGTCTGAATAGACTCAGTGTAGTCGACAACTAAGCTTAGTAGTCGACTACAAAGGCTAATCTTCTTGACATTGAGTTATTTTGATTTGAAATGCGAGCTAGAGGCTCAAGTTATATGATAGTAAATATGTGATCATAATTATACAGGAATAGTATCGTAGTACACATGTTGGTACCCTAGAATGGGACTTTGTTAAGTATTGTTTCAAGTACACTTTTCCTATGAATTTGTATCCGCATTAGTGTGCGTAGAGGTTTGTGAACCTATATTATGGTATCCGCACTAGAGTGTGCATAGAGGTTATTAAATTTATATTATGGTATCTGTACTAGAGTGTGCACAGAGGTTTTGTGAACCTATATTATGGTGTCGGCACTAGAGTGTGTGCAAAGGTTGTTGAACCTATATTTTGGTATCTGCACTGGAGTGTGTGCAGATGTTGTTGAACTTATTTTATTGTATCCGTACTAAAGTGTGCGCATAGGTTGTTTAACCTATAGTATGGTATCCGTACTGGAGTATGCGAAAAGTTTGTTGAACCTATATTATGGTATCTACACTAGAGTGTGCGCAGATGTTAGTGAACCTTTATTTTGGTATTTGCACGAGTGTGCATAGAGGTTGGTGTACCTATATTGTTGTATTCGAACGAATGTGCGCAGAATCTATAGTTTTATTTTTGCATAGTTATGCGCAGAGTTTGAAATGGTTAATAGTTGTCAGGCACGGGGGTGTTATTAGTTGAAAAGAATAAGAAAACATAACTTATATGACATGATAGCCCAAGGTGTTTGACGGGCACTAAATGTGATATAGCTCACTCTTGAGTAGATTTACGTCTGACAGACTCACTTGTTAGAACACAAGACATATTTTTTACTCTGATGTTGAGTATGATGTTATACCTACATGCTTCTGTTTTAGTCATTTTGAGTCTTTTTGTTTATTATTTTGTTTCAGAGAAAAAGGAGTCTTGGGTAGGCTATGCTTAATAGATAGAGCCTCCACTACATGTAGTAGCACTTCTCTTAGGGGCAGATGGAGGTGATATTGCTTTAGTACTATGACGCTTTTGTTGTTGTTCTTATTATTTTTATTTCCTTTTTAGGCGGTTCAGAGCATCGGAGAGTCGCATAATGACGGAGTTCATGCATAGTCACCGTCATATGAGCAAGCAGATGAGACTCTATAATAGACTGACTTTATATTCAGTTATTAAAGTTTTTCTTTATTCCTCACTTTGTAAATCTTACGAGCCTTGGACATTCTAAATTGATTTATATCGTGATATATTTATATATTTTAGGATGTCAGATGTATTCCAAATTTTTTCTTTGAGACATGATTCATTAATGAGATACTCTTTCCTACATTATGTCAGTTATAGTTATTTCATTCTATTGCCTATTTGTACCTACACTTTATTTTTGATTTTATTAGAGGATATTGTTGTGATTGGTGAAACTTGTTGTTGTACAGTGTGGATGCATAGTAAGTTTGACATCTCTGAATTCATCTTAGACTGTAACCATGTGTGAAACTAGGGGCATCACTGAGAAAATATAAGAAAACTAAGAACTAACTACAAAAGTAAAAATAGGAGCATCAAATAAAAATTTAAACTATGAGCATGAAATGAACCTAATCACAAAAAGAAAAATACAAAAAAGATAATCTATACTACAAAATAAAAAGGCAAGAAAATAATACAAAAATAAAATTATAGGAGTAAATCTACTCTATGAGGCATCAAAATATATCTAATCTATAAAAAAATACAATCCAAAAACATATATATCTAAGCAAAAATAAAAGGAAAAAAGTAAAACTTACAGTGCAAGAGGACTCAAGCTTCTTGAAGGTAAATCTTCTTCTTCTTCATCATCATCTTCATCAATAAATAAAGAAAAGAAAAGAAAAAAATATGAAAAGGTAAAAAATTCATTCATTAATTGTAATAAAGTTATAATTTTTGGAAGGTTTTCTCCATTAAGAGTAACCCTCCACTTCAAATGATGTTTTTATAAAATATTTTACACCCAAACCCCTCACCCTGTACCCTATTATAGTTTATAGTAATGAATGACAACCCTTGAATTTAACTTGGAGATCAAGGATTAAATCTTAGCTAGAAAACTGTTTCTGTTTCGAACCAATTGGTTGGTCGACCGATTTGTTTGCAATAGATTTTCAATTTTATTGATTTCTTGATCTAATTTCTTCTTTGATCCTTGAGCTTTCTTAGGCCTTCTTTTAACAAATGGTAGAAAATTAGAGAATATGATTCATTTAAGTTTTTATTTATTAATTCTTCATTAACTTGCAAATTAAGTTAAAAATATTAATAATTTTATTTAAATAAAATAGATAAGAGGGTATAAAAATATAAGAAAATGTGATTATGAACCTTAAATATTTAGGGAACTTTCTCAATGGAAAGGATAATTCATACCATGGATGATATCCAATATTCTACTACAAATGAAGTTGTAGTAATGAAGAATGTAACTTTACTTGATATGGTTTAGAATAGCAAACTATTTGGTTTTGGGGAGATGTGCTATTACTAGCGATATATATTCTGAGTTGTGTACCTATGAGATCATTACTGCTAATTCCCTAAGAGTAATAGATAGTGAAGACCCTATGTTAAATCACTATGTCCTTATGTGTGTGTTGCTTTCATAAACTAAGTTCTTATTGGATGAGAAATTTAAATATTAGAATGTTGAAATGTATTTCCACACACTATTTTACACAATCGATGGATTTTGTTCACATGTGAGCATAATGATGAGATTGTGATCGAGAGACTTATGGTATATTGAGTTCCTTAGGGTGACTTTCATGTACAAAGAAGAGATAGTCAAGATTTAGGTTTATACGATATTAATGACATTGTCATGGATCTAGCAATAGAAGAAGAATTGGTTCCTATACTTGTTGAGGACAGCACGAGCGAGGTATTTTTTTGATAACTTAGAGCTATCTATAGAATCTCAACAACCTTAGAGTTTGTTTAGTAGACTAGTGCCGAGATGATATTAGAGATTGTTGGGAAAATGTTCATGGAAACACCATATATTGTTGTGGAGCTCAAATAATATGAGGATAGTATGTCCAGGTTTGTAGTGAAAGAGTGAAAAATAACAATGAATGGGAAGTTTGAATTCATGAGGAAGAATCAGGTCTAGGACTTGATGAATCATCCAACTAAATGCAAGACCACAAAAAACAAATGAGATTTCAAAGTCTAGCAGTACAAGACGTTCAAGTGATGTAGGACACACTTGATGCCTAAAAGGTACACATAGGTAGTAGGGTGGACTGCCAAAAGAGATGTTTTCTTCAATGGTGAGAGTTGGCTCTATTCACATAATATTCAATCTTGTAGTATAAATACATTTTGAACTAGTCCAGATGGACATCGAGATAGCTTTTACCTATATAGAATAGGAAAAAGTGATCGATGTAGATAAATCTATTATTCATAGCCGAGAGACTTGAGCACAATGAGTACAAGTTAAAGGATCCTATTTATGGCATAAAATATTTTTCCATTATGCAGTTTTTTTTGTTCCTATTAGACAATACTGGGTCATAGTTTCTAGATGATTGATCAGGATAGTTAGGTCCGCTTACATGAAGCTGTTAGAATTTTGAGATCTTTCATCATATACTGATAGCATATTGATGACTAGGTGCAGCATGGAAACCTTTACAGATCCAATTGCTAAGAGTTAGGCTATAAGTATTAGCAATATCCCAACATCAAAGCAAAGAATAAGCTAATTCTAACCATCCCTTCAAGAATTGTAGTCGATTGTCTTAAATGCATACTACAATCAATACATCCTTTGAAATTGGACAAATGAATAGGCATCAGTCCAATCTTGATATGCCTCACTAGTATGAGTCAAAAGGATCCTCAGATATTTGATTCAGACTGCACATTAAGTATTATGCTATGACAGTACAAATTCTCATATATAGAGATCTTCAGATATTGAGTGGGATGACAACTTAGATGGGCGAGGGTTAACTTCTGGTTATGCTCTTTTACTGAATGATGAGGTCATTTCTTGGAGTAGTAAGAAGAAATATTATAAACCCTTTTTCACTTGGAGTGGATATGTAGCGATATACATAGTACTATTGGATGTAGTCTAGTTATACAGATTTTTGAAAAGTATGACTATAGTATGACATGTAGAGAATGATATGATTCTCTATCTTGATAACATGTGATTGCCAATTATACGAAAAGCACAAATTAGTTTGAGAAATTAAATAAAATCTAGATCTAGTATTATTTCATTAAGACCTAAATGAAGGAGGAGGTTGTGATAAGTGTATTCCTATAAATCAGTTGATCGGGGATTTGTTGATAAAATGAATAGCTGAGGAGTGGCTGGTGCAACACACATGAGCCTTATTGGTTATGTCTTTTATATTAGTTGAGACCTCAGACATTATGGTTATGTGAGTGTATGTGTGTGTGTGTGTGAATGTGTATATATATATATATATATATATATGATTGCGTCATTTATGATAGTTAAAATCTCAGTCATTGTATTTGTTTATTGTAGGAGTCAAAAATTACCTATAGGTTCCCGTATGTAGCTCGAGATGAAGCGAATGCGATGAACATCATCATCTGAGTCAAAAGAGATCATCTGAGGCCAAGAAGAAATGAAGAAATGCGTACGAGATGTCGAAACATGCACAAAACAACAAAACCAGATCAAAACAGGGCATCACCATGTACGAGTCACATCAAAGTGACCTGCTGGTGTGCGGGTCACATTGAAGTTACCCGCACCCGTGCGGGTCACATTAAAGTGACCCGCAAACTCAGGTTCCTAAAAACACGTTTCTCAATAGAATTTTGTGATTCATTCATTCCAGAGCCTCCCCAACTGCCTTGAGGTTATCCTTAAACGTGGTTAAGCCGTTGTTGGCTAAGGATAAGGTCAAATCATCAATTCCTATCTTAAAATGTTGCATCCGGAGCCTATAAATACAAGCCTAGGGCCCCTACACATAGGGGATCAAAAATTTAGAGAGGAGGGCGAGGTGTTGTCAGTTTAGAGAGTGAAATCCCACGAATTTTAGAGAGGCTAGCGGATCTTGGCGAACTTCAACATAAAGAGGGAGCTTTTTGAAGGATCTGAGGTCCGTTCTACCATCCCTTGTGATCGGAATTTATACTGATCTTGAGAAAAGTTGTGATCTCACTTTGTTGAGATAATTTACTTCTGTTCTTACTTTCTTTATGAAGCAACGAACATCAAACCTTCATGCATTAACCAGATCTGATCCAGGGCAGTCCACGGATTCAACATTCCAGCACAAGCAAAGATCTCACTCAAGCAACGAGTGTTTGGTGTGAAAATTGAAGAAGAAAAATTAGAGAATTAAATTTGAATTATTCTCTCTAAAAGACTCAGAAAAAGAATTAATTACAATTCTCTCGATACAACTTCTTTCTAACAGACTTAGAAAAGAAATTACAAATCTTCGTGATCGGTTTACCGATTTATAAAAGATAGAAGGGTTGACGGTGATCATTCCCTTTGTTTAACCTGAGTTCTTCTTAGTGTCGATAGAATGCCTCCGTCGATATTCGTGTCAAGTTTGCTTTCTGTTGACGACCCGAATGCTTCACCTCGTTGGAACACGATATTTTCCTCTTGACTTGATGTTGAGTAGAACTTGCAAGGCAAGTTTATAACTCTAACGAGTTTTGGAACTCAAAACTAGTTTAAAACTCTATGAAAGAGTTAATTAAGATCTAACCGAAATCAGTTTTCAAGCCAAGGAAGAAAGCTTCCAATATCTCTATTACCGAGGAATGTTCCTAGATCTCCAAGGGTGAATGCTGATCTCTCCTAGATCTGAAGGCGCTCCCAAATCCAAACAGAGCCCCTCTAATTCGAAGATCTCCCCTTTTTTTTTAAGCTATCGAAATAAGGATCAATTGGAGATCCCTGAACTTAGTTGAGTTTTTCAACATTTATAGGGGATTAAGGGGTATAACCGCTCCCTTAATTTGTTCCTAAGTGGGGGAGTGATCCCCTCAAATCATGGAAAATGGTTTGGAAACCGTTAAGCTTGTGTTTTAACGAATCAAATGGAAGAATTACGTTCTAGGCACGAATTCTGCATTCTGGACCTAGGACGGAGAGTTAGTCTCTGTATTTGAGCCTAAAAACACATCCACGAACTCTACATTTTGAGTCTGGAATGTAGCCATGAACTCTGCATTTTGTGTCTGGAACGCATCCACGAACTCTACGTTTTGAGTCTAGAACACAGCCACGAACTCTGTGTTTTGAGTTAGGAACGTATCCACGAACTCTACGTTTTGTTGTTGGAACAAAGAGATGAACTCTATGTTTTGATTGTAGAACACAGGGGCGAGCCTCAGGTAAAGTCTAATGTTCTGGTGAAGTTCAGTCTTGCAGACGGACTTTAGAACATAACATGTTGCGAATAACAAGTCATAACTTTCAAACCGTAAGTTAGAATTAGATAAATTATATATAAAAATCAACTATTTTGACGAGACGGAGTTGACCAAACTAACCCAAAGGGTTTGGTTTGCTTTCATCCATTTTGCCAAATTCCTTACGGTTTGAAAGATATCTGTATTTTGATTTGAAGAGATCGTCAATTTGTAGTCTCTTTTGCTAGAGTGTTGCAAAGATCGTTATTTTTTAACCTTCGTCTTTGCTCCTTGAGAATATGAGAGCCATCGGATTGTAACTCCCGATGTTGATTGTGAAGGCTACTGAATTAGTGTTTTCATCGGTTGTTGTGAAGGTCATCAGATTGTAACATTCATCGATCTATGTGAAAGTATTTAAATTATAGCCTTCTAGAAACCGTCAAATTGTAACTTCCATCATCAGTGTTTGATGGGGATTATCTATCTGCAGTAAATTTTAGATAGCCTACAGAACCCCTCCAAAGTTTTCAAAAGTTCGCGGTTGACTGGGTCTAATTTTTGAAATACATTGGATCTCAACTTTGATCTTGGAGCTGTTGATTCCTTGCCATAAAGGAATTGTTCTCTTGCACCCGCTTTGAAGGCATCTTGGTTAAAAGGATATGCCACATAGGACCCATGTGAGGATCAACTTTGAAGAAAAATTATAGCAATAGTACAAGCTACTCATGAGCAGAAGCTCTCAAACGTCATGTTACGGCTTACATCCATTTAGCTGATGGACTCGCAAACAATCTTAGGATTTTTAGCAAACCCTCAGCCATCAACGGATTTGATAAGACTTTACCAGCTACCATTTGAGTCGGGCTAACATGTGGATTGTCTAAGTCCATTCCACATGTAATGTTGTGCTAAAAGAATAAACTCTCTTAGACTTAGTACTATGATTTCAAATACATTAACTTTGTCAATTTTACAGGAATGGACTACCCGACAATGCATGTTAGGCATAGGCTTATCTCTAATCAGGGATCGAGATAAATTCACCCATGCGTGAAAAACATAGATTCTGGTGTTATTAATAACAACCTGCTACAATATTAAATATATAAACTTTTGTTAGTTTCCTTGAGAAAGACTAACCGGCAACGCGTGTTAGGCGTAAACTTATCTCTAATTAGGGATCGAGATAAAGTCCCCCATGCGTGTAAGGTATAGATTCTAGTGTTATTAATAACAACCTGCTACGATATGAATATGTAGGCTTCGCCGCTATTTCTTCTTATGTTATGTTTTTACTTGAAATACTGAAAGAAAGTTAGAAGTGCCAGAGGTGTAGTATTAACTTACTATGAATTTTCACTTAGAGTAAAATTCAAAAATTTTTATTATTATTACTAGGATAATTCTAGAAAATCTTTAATCTGTTGGGGGTTTTATAATGAAAACTTGCTATTCTTATTGAAAAAGGAATAGCAAGTTCATGAGGAGGTTTGACTGTTAGAGGTGTGATGTTAACCTTACAGTGTTTTATTGTCCTATCGCTCTATTAAAGAGAGTCGATAAGTTGATTTGGTTGTCAGAAGGTTTGATGTTAACTTGACTGGTTTGTGGACATATCACTCTATTGAAGAGAGTCGATAAGTTGATTGTTAGAGGTGTTTTGTTAACGTGATAATATTGTGGACCTATCACTCTTTTGAAGAGAGTTGATAAGTTGATTGTTAGAGGTGTGATATTAACGTGACAAGATTGTGGACCTATCGCTCTAGTGAAGAGAGCCGATAAGTTGATTGTCAGATGTGTAATATTAACATGACATAATCAGTGGTGTAATATTAAAGTCATGAAAGGATTAGTTGTTAGAGGTGTGATATTAACGTGACATAATTTTATTATGATCGACGCATCTTTAAGGACCTATCCCTCTATTAGAGAGAGTCAATAAGTTAATTGTTAGAGGTGTGATATTAACGTGATAGAATTTGTTGCTATTGGACTAACTTTATGGACTTATCATCCTATTGAAGATGATTGGTAAGTAGATTGTCAAAGGTGTAATGTTAATATGATAGGAATTTGTTACGATTGGAGCAACTTTGTGGACTTATCATCCTATTTAAGAGGATTAATAAGTGGATTGTTAGAGGTGTGATGTTAATATGATAGGAATTTGTTGTGATTGGAGCAACTTTGAGGACTTATCATCCTATTAAAGAGAATTGATAAGGGAATTTTGAAGGAATTAACTATCAGAAGTGTATTGTTTAACTTGACATTTTCTAAATTTGTTATTCTATTTGAGAAATAACAAATAACCAACCTCCAGTCTTGACTAAGACTAAGCAGGGGAGGAATTTTACAGTTGACAAAGGTGTCTTGTTAAACATGACAACTTAGAAAATTTATTACTCATAATCCAGTGGACGATAAATAAACCAACCCCCAGTCTTGAACAAGTGCAGCGGGAAAGGGGTAAACAGAGCACATTGCCTAGTGGGCTATTATTCGTCAAGTCGTTCAGTGACATTAGAGTATAACGACTATGATTTGAATACGTCACACAAAAAGTCGTTATCTGAAGAGCTTGGCTATTAGAGGTAACTGTTAACGTGATAGCTTTATGGACCCACCATCCTATTAGAGAGGATTCAGTGGTCGTAGTATCTTCCCCTTCTGACTGGAAAAATTAGGCTTGGTCCGATTACTCAAGTTGATCCAACTTACTTTGTTCTTCAGCTCTGATCCTGGCAATAATTTTTTGAGCATGTTCACCTTAAGAGATTAATTGTCTCCAGGAACAACATTCTGCAACCCTCATTTGTTCAAGAAGGTTTGTCTGCAAGTTGTGTCGAAAGGTCTCTACTAAGGTAGAGTGTCTCATACTTGACGAACATCGAAGAGTCATGCTTCGGAACCTCTCGACGAAGGTTTTGATGAGTACCCTCTTCTTCTGCTTAGTGGTGAGAAGGGTATGGATGGAGACTTATATATACTATTCAAAGAATCTTGATTGGAAGAGTCTCTCTAGATCAGTCCATTTTTAGATACATCCGGCTGCTAGTTTCCTGAACAATTCAAATGCAACTCCCTTAAGGGTGCTAATGAACAATCGAACCAATGTGACGTCATTTGATATCACACAGTAATAATAGATATATCGATTTGATGATCCCGTGTCATCAAAAGTTTATAGCATCGGGACCTTAAACTTTGGAGGATAAAGGGCTGTATCCCATTCGGCAGGATAGGGCCTAGAAACTCCCTCGTCTTGGAGCTCGCTTCTATTAACAATAGCATTAAGGCAGGCTTCCAATTCTTCCATTTTGGTAGATTAGAGATTCTGTTCATTCTCAGTCTCTCTTCCTTCATCCGAGGAAAATTCTAGGTTGTGAACTTTTTGGTCAGAAGCAGCATCATCAACCACTTTTCCCTTCTTTTTGCTTGTGCGAGGTCGAGATGAAGACAATTTTTCTCTCCGAGAAGATTTTTGCCTTGGTAGTGAATCTGTCTTCTGAGATTTAGCCTTATCTACAACATATTAGGCCATCAGGATCAAGAGTTCATTGAGGGTCTCTTGATGTGATTTGAGCATGACCTCCTTCTTATCAATCCTATTTGAGAGATCTTCAGAATTTTCTACCATGTGGGGAAGCTCTCATGTCCAACAAAAGAACTTAATGATTAAGACTCCATGATGGCTGAATGTTCATCATCGAAATTGGTTTCTCCGGCTAACGTCCGATAGTTGACAGAGGGAATGGCTCATGTTCTCGTCCAAGTGTGTTGGTAGATTCCTTCAAACTCGTTAGAAATTTCTCTGATGCTTGGAGATCTGTCTCTGACTCATCAGAACTAAGGACTAATAACTTCCCTCTACCTATCACGTTGATAGTGACTCAAGGATACTTGGTCTCTGAAGACTTCTTCTTGTAATGACATTGTCGCTTGCTTGGTCGAGCAACGCTTGTCAATCAGTCGAACACTGATTGCCTCGGCACAGAAGCATAACATTGGTATTCTGACAGGACAGCAGAAATAAGCAGCTCACATTGATATGAATAAGTGGCTTGTTGCATTGGCCTTTCTCTTGATAAAAGTTCCCTTAAGTCGGAGACTTGGGTAGCATTTCTCACTGAACGTGAGGTTGAAGCTGGAACCCCATGTCCATTAGTAGAAGAGATTAGTTATTGGTGAACGTGGATCTTAAATCTATATTGGTCTTTTCTGACACGACAAATAACATCGTGTCTTGAAGAAGGAACACGAGTGCCATGTTTAGTTTGAGTAACGCAAGACTGAGGTATGCATTTTGCTTATAAAACATGCCCTTGAGGGTTCTGTTCTGGTGGATCCATGTAGTCTAGAGACTGGCATTTAGATTCTAGAACGCTCTCCTAAGAACTGCATTCAAGCTGATTAACACAGTCTTGAGACCTACATTTTGGTTCTGGAATACACTCCTGAGAGTTACGTTCTGTTCGGGAAATGCGTCCCGGAGGACTGTGTTTTTGTATTAGAACGCGTCCTTGAGGACTGCGTTTTGATTTTGGAATGTTCCCTTGAGGGTTGCATTTTAGTTGGATCATGCGGGGCTCGAATTTGGGCTCATCAACATGAGGCTTGCGTTCTGAAGTAGAAATGCAAAGCTCTTGCTGAGGCTCTCAAACGCGAAGCTCGTATTGATTTGTAGATCGGCTATCTTGGAGATAAGCTCATCATAAAGATCTTTTCCTTCGTTGAGTGGCATTTTTCTTAGCCTGTTTCAAGGTTTTTGTAGCGATGTCAGCTGTTTTGATCGAGCTTGCTACCACAATTAGCCTTTTGTGACTTGATACCTGTTGTTTTGGTGAGGGTATGGAACCTTCAACTCGATTGATGAGTATAGTTACAACGGAGCCTACTCCTTCAGAAGAGAGGCTGTCCGAGAGATCTGGTCCAAAGGAGAGGACTTCCTTTGGTGGTTCGGCAACAGTTGAAGTTTTAGTCACCTTGAAGACTTTGTGGATTTTGCGCATAGCCTTGGGGCTAAGGGATCCAGAGGAGAGTATCTCCTCATACTTGGCTTGATAAAACTACACAATAAGAGTTTCGACCGTAGTTCCAGCGAGGTTGACGTCGAATTGCATCACCACTTCTTCATCAATGAAGCTAGTCCCTAGTGGAGTTGTTATCTTTTGTTTGGTGGAAAAATTGAAGAAGAAAAATTAGAGAATTATATTTGTATTGTTTTCTTTAACAAACTCAGAAAAAGAATTAATTACAATTCTCTCAATACAACTTTTTTCTAACAGACTTAGAAAAGAAATTACAAATCTTCTCGATCGGTTTTCTAATTTACAAAAGAGGGAAGGGTCGATGGAGATCCTTCCCTTTGTTTAACCTGGGTTCTTCTTGGTGTCAATGGAACACCTCCCTCAATGTTCGTGTTGAGTTTGCTTTCTATTGACGATCTGAACGCTTCACCTTTTTGGAACACGGTATTTTCCTATTGACTTTATGTTGAGGAGAACTTATAAGGCAAGTTTATAACTCTAACGAGTTTTGGAACTCAGAACGAGTTTAAAACTCTATGAAAGAGTTAATTAAGTTCTAACCGAAATCGATTTTCAAGCCAAGCAAGAAAGCTCTAAAAATCTCTTTTAGCGAGGAATGATCCCAGATCTCCAAGGGTGAATGTTGATCTCTCCCAGATACGAAGGTGCTCCCAGATCCAAAAAGAGCCCCCCTCCAATTCAAAGATCTCACCTTTTTTTTAGCTACCAAAAAGAGGATCAATTGGAGATCTCTAAACTCAACTAAGCTTTTCGCCATTTATAGGGGAATAAGGGTGTAACCGTCCCCTTAATTTGCTTCTAAATAGGGGAGTGATCCCCTTAATTCGCTTCTAATTCTGGGCACAAATTCTGTGTTCTCGACCTAGGATGCAAAGTTAGGCTCTACATTTGAGCCTGAAATCGTAGCCAGGAACTCTGCATTTTGAGTCTGGAACGCAGCCACAAACTCTGCATTTTGTGTCTAGAATGCAGCCATGAACTCTGCATTTTGAGTATGGAATGCAGCCATGAACTCTGCATTTTGAGTTTGGAACGTAACTATGAACTCTATATTTTGTTGTTGGGATGCAGAGATGAACTCTGAGTTTTGACTCTAGAAAGCAGGGGCGAGCCTCAGACTCCAATGTTCAGGTGAAGTCCAGTCTTGTAGACGAACTTCAGAACATAACTTGCTGTGAAGAATAGGTCATAACTTTCAAGCCATAAGTTAGAATTAGACGAATTATATATGAAAATTGACTATCTTGACGAGATGGAGCCAACCAAACTAACCCAAAGGGTTTAGTTTGCTCCTATCCATTTTGCAAATTTCTTTATGGTTTGAAAAATATCTGTGTTTTGATTTGAAGAGACTGTCAATTTGTAGTCTCTTTTGCTGGAGCGTTGCAAAGATCATCATTTTTTTAACCATCATCTTGGCTCCTTGAGAATATGAGAGTCATCAGATTATAACTCCCGATATTAATTGTGAAAGCTATTGAATTCGAGCTTTCATCAGTTGTTGTAAAGGTCGTCAGATTGTGACCTTAATCGATCTACGTAAAAGTTTTGAAATTGTAGGCTTCTGGAAGACATCAAATTATAACTTTCATCATCGGTGTTTTATGGAGATCAACTATCTACAGTCATTTTTAGACAACCTACAGCGGGCGATAATCGTCCTCTGCGTGTGTTTCTAGAAAATTGTTTTGATAATTTATTTGTAAAAGAGAAGTCTTATAAAAAGGCTAAACTCATTCGAATGCGTATAAACGACAAATGTTGTAATGGATTCAGCAGATAAATCAATTTTTGACACAAACACGCTGTGGATCATAGTGGGAGCCAACAGCCTCTCTCCCGAGACTGTCGTGTCATAACCTAGGATTTTGATCCCTGTGGATATGTAGGTTGAGTACGAGTTCGACCAGTAGAAGTACTAGGAATACCTGTCATCCTCCTCTAGATCATTCTCCCCTAGCAAGTGTAGGAAGATCTCCTCCTTGAAGGTTTGTTGGTCTTCGGATCTGAGGACCCAGGGTGATGATTCTCACCCAGCTGATGTTGCGGTTGCTCATCCCAACACCCCTCCAACGTCTAATAAAGTCAGATCTGCTTATTTGAACCCCTCCTCAATCACGGAGTTAGTCGCTGAAGGAGCACCAGTTCTGTCGAAGAGGACTCGTCAGAGGAAATGCCAACACCTTGCGCATTACCTTGGCAAAGCTTTAGAGCTGGTGCTAGTAACCGCTCGCCTCAAATCGCAAGTTGAAGTGTAGGTGTAAATTTTGATTTCCCAAAATAGGGGTTTCGTTTGTATTGATAAGAATAGCTTATTATAAACTAATGAATTAAAATTACAATAGAAGCGGATGGAAGGCCCTCCTTGTTTATCGTGGGGACTTTGGTAGCGATAGGATGCTTCGCTCGGTTCTCGCACCAAGTCTGCTTCCCTTAGACGATTTGATCTAGGTTGCTGATAAGCTTTAGTACACAGTACAAGCTCATGCTATTTGAGTTCAAGTCTCCAAGTTTGGTGATGGTCAGGGCCCGAAGCTAGGAGAAGGTGCTACAGTGCAAGGATCATGCAAAGAGCCTATCATGAACTCCGTCGATAGCTGAGAGCTAATGGTCCAGCTAACTGATTGAATTAATCAATTAACTGTGAACCTCTTTCCTATTGCCAGGAGAGGCTCTTAAATATAGGAGAGATGGCATGGTCTCTCCCTTGAATCATGGAATGTGATCATGTACTATTGGGAGATACCATGCTTCTCACTTGTACCGTGATCGGCCGCGTGATGGGCTCGGAGCACTATACTTCTCCTCCTCACGTCACGGGAAATAGGAAGGCTCATCCTTATACATGATATTATGGCCGCCAAGTACCCTAGTGAGTTCGGCGAGTCTGTCTATCATGGGCGAATTCAGCTCTTAACTCGTGCAGGCGAGTCAAGTAAGTAGGCAAATTTTAGTCACTTGGACGATCTTGACTCGTGTGGGCAAGTCAAGCATGCAGGCGAGTTTGGTAATTTCATGGATTTGACTGGTCATTCATACTATGGATGGCTGTTTGATGGTCTCGGAGTACTGTGCTCCTTCCCTTCACATCGTGGGAAATAGGAAGGCCCATCGCTGGACATGATATTGCGGCCGCCAAGTACCCTAGCGATTCTGTGGTTTGAATTTTGATCGCTTGGCTGATCGTCTTGGCATGCAGGTGAGTTCGGCTCTTGAGTGAACTTAACTCATGCGGGCGAGTCAAGTGTGCAGGCGAGTTTGGCAATTGCATGGATTCCACTGGTCATTCGTACTGTAGACGGCTACTTGATGGGCTCGGAGTACTATGCTCCTTCCCTTCACTTTGTGGGAAATAGGAAGGCCTATCCCTTGACGTGATATTGCGGCCGCCAAGTACCCTGGCGAGTCTGTGGTTAGAATGTTGATCGCATAGCTGATCATCCGGGCATGCAGGCGAGTTCGGCTCTTGAGTAAACTTAAGTCGTGCTGGCGGGTCAAGTTTGCAGGTGAGTTTCTAATTGCCTGGTGGATCACCAGCTACGTGGGTGAATTTGGTGAGTGCGTGGTCTTGGCTCGTGCTGGCTAGTCAAGCAGATGGGTGAGCCTAGTTTTCACGTTGCGTGGGCGACTCGAATACGCAGGCAGATTTCAGGCTTATCTGCAAAGGTAATTTTTACCACCTACAAGACCCCCTTCAAAGTTTTTAGACCTAAACCAACTTACGTGTGGTCTGGAATACTTTGAATGAAGAGGTTACTGATGAGTTAAGGTGAATTTGACTCCCTCAGCTAGGTCGAGACCTTCGGGAGAACTTGAGCGGTGTGAGTGCACACAGGCTAGTTTGCCATTCGAGTTGTGTCACTTCGAGCGAAATTCAAACTTATGAAGGTCGGCCACGTGTCTGTGGGTAGGTCCCCATGCTTGCCCGTTAAGATGACGTCTTGCCTTTGCACTCCCGCTTTGAGGTGCGGAATCGATAGCGCTTTTGATCCTAACCATTGATTCGATAGGGGATCGTTTCAGATCTTGGCCATTCACGCAGAATTCTGAATGTCCCGCCTTGCTCATGGCCATCCAATTTGAACTGCAGAATCAAAGCCGTTTACTTCAGATAGCTCGGTGAATCTCTACCGTTAAGATTCTGTGTGTATAGCATTTACCCCCTACATGGGGGTTACTTCGTTCAGATGCTCTTTTGCTCAAATTTTCTTAGAGAAAGTTCATCTTCCTTGATTCGAGATGACTTCAAGAATAAGAAAGCATGCTTCGAAAGGGAAAGAGGAGGCTGCTCAGCCGAAGCCCACTGTCCTCTCTGATGATGAGGAGGAAGAACCCACTCTTGTTTTTGCCCCTCAACCTTCTCTTGATGATGAAGGGACGATCCCCTTGATCCAACCCATTGCCATGGTCCCCTCCGGTCAGGAGTATGTCACCCCGAGTCCTAGATCCATGTATGGTCTCGTCGGCTAACTAGAGAAGGCCATGAAACAAGCGGTCTCCATTGTTAGCCTTGGCTGGGGGTTCTATGCTGACTTCAAACCCTTCCTCATAAACTACATAGCCGATCTTAGGTGCTTGGGTGAGGTTCGCGAGGCTTCGCGTCACCTAGTCAAGCTTCTTCGCTTTGAGCTGTGCCTGACATGCCTGGAGACTCTGTCGCGTGCCGACTAGGAGCCGGGCGTGGAGTGGTTCGTAGCTCAGGCCTGTGCAAGAGGGGTGTGTGAGCGGGAGATCCGATAGAAGGACCTGTCGGACAAAGGGACCCTCATCTCGCATTCGCTCCATCCTCAACGCCTATTGTAGGCAGAAATCGACGTTTCAACCTCCACCATTACCGGAATGAAGGCTCAGCTGATGGAGGAAAAGGCAACTTTGAGGGACTTACAGCTCAAAATCGTGAACATTCACGATGCTGTTGAAAAGGAGATGTAGACTATCTAGGTGCTTCATCAAGGGGGCTCTATTGCTGTTGCTGCTTTTGAGGCCAAGATTCGAAAGCAGGCAGAAGACCGGGTTCGGCCGGATCGGGTGGAGAGGATAGCCAAGATCAAAGTTGAACTCGCCTTTCTGGCCGAGATGGACTAGGACCGATAGGGGGATGTCCTTAGGATCTCCTCGTGTTTCTTCATGTTGTTTTTGTTATAATTCTGTTTGAAAGATTTGTCGCCATCTTGTTTGAAAGACTTGTCACAACTCTGACTAATGAATTATTATGCTTTTGGCTATTTAATGTTATGTGCATATGCTCTCTTTCTCTTGTTTCTCTTAGGATTTTTAGCAAATCCCCAGCTATCGACGAGTTTGACTTTCCTTTATCGATTACCGTTTGAATCGGGCTAGCCAAACTATTCCCCTTAGTATGATGAGTTGTCGAGTAGTTTCTCTTAGGCTTAATGCCAAGGCTTCTGCTCTAACCTGCAGGTGCACCCGAAGGGTGTGTTAATGGGTTGTATCGTTTGGTAGGTCTGACTGTGTAGGTGAGACCGTTCCATTGACAGCTTGACACCTCAGATGAGCTGGACCACTCGAGATTTGTCTTCACAGGCGAACTAGGCCAAACAAACGAGTGACTCAGGTGAGACTCATTCTCACTGACAAAGCGAGCTAGATGTTCGCAGGCCAGTTTCATTTTCGAAGGAGAAATTTGAAATGATGGAGGGCGAGCCATGTGTTTGCTGGCAAAATCCATCCTCACAGGCGGAGTTCAAATTAGCGGGAGGCGAGCCACGTGTTTACCGGCGAAGATTTGTGCCTTCCAGCTAAGGCGCGTGGGCTTGTCAGGTCGTATTAAATGTGATTTGACAAAGCAGCATCACTTCTGTGTGCTTCACTCGATGACGAATCATGGCTGTAGTTTTTGAATCCGGCCATTAGATTCAGCCATGAATTTCTGCTCGGGTTCTAGGTTTCGACTTGCCTGACCCGTTCCTATTTCGACGGTTCCTCTGTAACCGCCGAAAACCAAACTGTTGAGAGTGATCTAGACCGTCGATTTTGATCGTGGCCACGTCTCTCAACCGCCAACGTCTCGTTTCTTGAGAGCGATCTGGGCCATCGATTTCGATCGTGGCCACGCCTTTCAACCGTAAGCGTTTCACCTTTAAATAGGCTTCGTCCCCTTCCTGTGAGGACTACTGTTCTTAGGAATTTTTGCTTGCTCCAAATTTTTAGAGAGAGAACTCCAGCTTCGTGTTTGACTTTTCAATATGGTGTTGAAAGCTAAGAAATGCGTTTCGAAGGGAAAGAGTCCCAGTCGCTATCCTGGTGGCGTCGCCGTCGGTACGGCCGCCAGCGCTCCTCAGACACACTTGGGTATGTCTAATGACTTTGTATTGACGACCGACGTTGGGTCAGGAAGATGAGCACTGCTCGTCTTCTTCAGTGGATTTTTCCATTTTTGGTAATTTTCCCGATTTAGGTGAAATTGGCCTTTTTCAGACGGATTCTGCTTTCATTGGGTGAAGGTGACTTCTGATTTGACCGGTGAAATTATCTTTCATTAGGTGAAGGCAGATTCGACATAAACATGTGAGTTCTACTTTTGTCCCATCGTTCTTCCTCTTAATGAATGGAATCGTGCTTTTCTCCCATCCTTGTTCCTCTTATTCTGTGTGTACGCATTTTTTATTTTTGTCACCGTTTACAATGGGTGAGGTCAAGTTAACCGTCGGTGGATTCGTGTCGGGTGAGTTCTGGCAACCGGTGTATTCTTACTACAGGCGAGTTTTAGCTGTAGGTGGAATTAAGACTAGTTTAAGCCATAGTTGAATCCCAATTAGGTCTAACTTTTAGGCGAACTTGAGAGCCATAAAGACCCTAGCTGTAGCTAGACTTGGATTTTGTATGCTAAAGTGATGCATGAGCCTGGGCTATCAGGCGAACTCGATCCATGCGAGCACGAATGAAGAATTTGACTCGTAGGCTCGCTTCACTTTTAGCGGGCTACGTGTCCATTCGTGTGTTAATATGCTCGCCAGTTAAGATGACGTGGGCACGCTACTTTGCATTAAAGGCAACGTAGTGGTGAGTTCTTCATTCTTCGTGCCCAATCCGAGCCGTTGGCTAGAGATCATGCTTAAAACCGTCAGATCTCAACCATTCACGTGGGATTCCGGATCATTCGGTCTTGCTTTTGACTATTTGGTTCGAACTGTCCAATCGATCGGTGGGTGACCATTTGAGCAATGTGTATATAATGCTCATCCTCCTTGTTAGGGGAGGTTACAGCGCTTATTACTTTCTTTGGAGAAATCCCCAGATTTCTGCATCTGTGATGGCACCACGAGTTAAGGTGACTGTTTCGAAGAAGAGACAGGACGATTCCTCCTCCACCGCCACAGAGACCACCGTTGCCGAAGGTATCTTTGCTTTTAATCTTTGTGAAGTGTTTAACGATTTTAATCCATTCGCTGTATTTGATCAGTTCGAGATGGTGCGCCGGTCGTTGCGAGGTCTCCACCCGAGCCTATCTTTGTATCGGACGATGAATCTGGGGAGCCTGTGGCTACATCCGCTTCACACTCTACTTCACCGCCTGAAGCAGCACTTTTCGTCGAGGTTCCGCCTATCGTGATGCTTGCTAGTGGCCAAGAGCCTATTCCTGTAGAACTTCTTCCTATACCGGCTCGTGTCGAAGAACTGGAGAATGATGTGAAGCAGGTGCTCTCCCTCGTTAGTCTTGATTTAAGGGCGTATTCTGATTTTAAACAGTCCCTCTTGGATTACGTGGCTGACCTTGGGTGGCTGGAAGAATCCTGACTTGCTGCGTGCTGTACGACGAGGCTACTCTACCTGGAATCGCACCTCACGTGCTTAGAGCACTTGTTGCATGTGGATTCAGTGGCTAACGTGGAGCCATTCTTGCCTCACGCCCGGCGTCAGGGGAAGTGGGAACAGGAGGTGCAGGCATGGAACATAGCCGACTTGGAGTCCTACATTTGTCTTTTGATGGACCGGCAGCGTTTGCTACAAACCCGGATGGACGTGCTTACCTCCACCATCACCCGTTTGAAGGCTGAGTTGGAGCAAGCTGAGACGTCACTAAGGGGACTCCAACTTGAGAGCTGGAATGCTGGTAGGGCCATCGAAGAGGCAACTCGAAATCTTGAGTTGCGGCGTTAGGAAGATTCTGCTGCCACTTACACCTTCGAGGTCCGGACTCAGAAGGAGGCTGAGGAAAAAGCCCGGGAGGACCACACAATAAGGGTAGCTACCATCAAAACTGAGCTCGCGTCCTTCAGTTTGTTGGACTAGGCTCTAAGGGCTAAAGTAGTGTAATAACATTTTGTCTCATTTCGCTTTCAAGGTAACGTTATAACTTGTTTCATTGTAAAGTTATAACTTTGTTCAAATGTATTGTCTTAGAACTGGATGAATGTTATGCTCCTTTGGTTTCCCAAATGTGTTTGTGCATATACTCCTTCTTGTTACTGTTGCCTCTTATCCTTCAACTTTTATCTTTAACTATGAGGTCGCCATGGGTGGACTATTAACTATAGACGAATTCGAGCCATAGGCAAATTCTAACCATAGGCGAATTCAAGCTGCGGGCAAAGTCTGGCCTATAGGCGAATTCAAGTCGCGGGCGAACTATTGTCACAGGCGAACTTCAGCCACAGGAAAATCAAGCCATAGGCGAGATGAATGTTGATTTAGGCTAGCTATGTGTCCGGTCGCGGTCTCACATGCTTGCTAGCTAGGCTGACGTTAGCACGTCACTTCGCATTAAAGGCAGTGTAACGAAAGCTCTTCGTTCCCCATGCCTGATCTGGGCCGTTGAACAATAGGCGTGCACTTAGATCGTACGTTATATATTGCCCTCCCTTCTTGTTGAAGAGGTCACGGTGTTCATCGTTCCCTTCTTGTTTAGGATGGCACCACGAGCAAAGACATCTGCCTCGAAGCAGACGGAGAATGATGCCTCTTCCTCGACACCTGTACCTGACCTCAGTCCGGAGTATGGTACCTTCATGGACTTGAAGTAGTCTCTCTTAAATCATGTAGCCCACATCCCGCGCCAGGGCGACTATTAGCTCGCCATACGCTGTTCGATGAGACTCCTCGATCTGGAGTTA
Source organism: Asparagus kiusianus (assembly GCA_022839385.1). Classification (NCBI taxonomy): domain Eukaryota; kingdom Viridiplantae; phylum Streptophyta; class Magnoliopsida; order Asparagales; family Asparagaceae; genus Asparagus; species Asparagus kiusianus. Next base: position 460,291 of record BQKN01000373.1, on the reverse strand, counting down.
CTCTTAACAAAGTTGGAAAATCTGCGATAGGTGAATTTAGAGTCCGACATGATTCTATTCTTGGCTTCAGCCCGTCGTCGCTCAATGTTGCAGCGAGTGTGCCGAAGGCGAGACATAGAAGACCAAGAATCCCTTATCAGTCATTTGGATCTTTGGCAACACCTATTGCAAACTGACATGGAGTCTACTGTTTCCTCGATTCTTTTGGGCATGATCTCGTATGCCGAGGGGGAATCGATTTTGATAGGCCTACACATTCAGAACGAGACTGTGTACGGTGATGTTGTAAGGGAGAGGCGTATCCTCCCGATGCTGTACCAGGAGGATGCCACCGCTAACACTTCTTTCGAGGCAAGAATCCGACAGGAGGCAGAGGACGAAGCTTGTGCTATGCATGCGGAGAAGATAGGCGTGGTCAAAGCTAAGCTTGTGTCCTTTAAACTTCTAGACTAAGCTCGTAGGATAGGAGTAGGTTCAAGATATCCTGTTCAATCTTTTGTTTCGTTGATGTAATGTTATGACCCGCTTGATTGTAAAGTCATAAATTTGTTCAAGTGTATTGTCTTGAAATAGCTAATGAATGAATTTCACTCTTCGTTTATTTCTTTGATACGGTGTGTATACCTTCTTTTCCTTTTTTGTGTATCGCTATCCAACGCCTAACTCATGCGATAAGCAAACTCAATTGCCGGTGGGTTTATGCCACAGGCGAGTTTGTGCCACTGGTGAAACTCAATTATAGGTGAGTTTATGCTACAAGCGAGGCTCAAAAGCAGGCATGTTTGTGCTTAGGAAAAACTCAAACATAGGCGAGTTTGTTCCTCAGGCGAAACTTAAACATAGGTGAGTTTGTGCTGCAACCGAGACTCAAGCACATGCGAGTTTGTGCTGAAAGCGACACACAGGTGCAGGCGAGTTGGTGCCGCAAGCAAAACACAAGCACAGGCGAGTTTGTACTTTAAGCAAAACTCAAGCACAGGCGAGTTTGTGCTTCGGGCAAAACTCAAACATAGGCGAGTTTGTGCTTCATGCGAAACTCAAACATAGGCGAGTTTGTGCTTCGGGTGAAACTCAATATAGGCGAGTCCGTGCTACACGTCCGCCTACGGACCCAAATGTTTGCTAGCTAGGGTGATGCGGGCATGTCAACCCTCATTAATTGCAAAGTGATGGAATGCTTCGTCTTCCACGCTTGATCCGAACCATCGGTTAGGAGTCCCAGAAGCCAAGGCTTTTATAGGCGTCGAACTCAAAATGTCACTAGAGATATGATCCGCTCGATTCTTTTGAGCCGACGAATCTCAATCGTCGGATCCTAATTATATAGTGTGTCTGCCACTCTCTTGGTAGAGTTCTCGCGCTCACAAAGTTTTGTCTAAAGAGAATTCTTGCAGAGCAAACCTCGTCTTGATCATGGCTCCTAAGATCGATTCGCACGTCTCTAAGGGCAAGGGGGTCGCTTCCTCCTCTGGCGCTAGTGATTCCGATGCAACGTCGACCTCCGCTATCGGTGCGGTCCAGGGGTCAGCTGCTTTGGGTTCCACCTTGACATTAGAGATCCTCCATAAGTGGGAAGACGACCTACGCAGAACGACCACTACTATTAGCCAGGTCCGACTTGTGGGCGGCCCTCAGCTCGCCCAACGATGTGAGCGAGAGCTCCACCATTTGGAGGGGTTAATGTACCGCTTAGAGGGCTTAGTGTACATTGACCCCAAAGACGAGCCGACACCTCTCGCGATGAGTGTGATGTTCGAGCACGAAGCTTTGGCCAAGTGCATCCTGGAGAAGGAGGCCGAGCTTAAGCGCCTGCGTAAGCATCACCGCACCTTGCTGGCCAAGATGGATGCATATCATGACGCTTAATCCTTCCTAGAGGTTGAGTCCATTCAAGGAGAGGAGGATCTAAAGAAGTGGCAGGATGAAAATGCAAGGGTTCTTCGCCTCGCTACCGAGGAGTCCTATGCCCTCCAAAGCCTGTGTCAGAAAGAGGAGGATGCGAGGCTGCTTTCGCCAAGATTCAGCGAAGACAAGAGGAGACGGTCCGAGCTAGGCATGCGGCGGAACTTACGGATGTCAAGTCTAGGATCGCCACCTTCAGCCTGTTGAAGTTAATTTAGAATGTTCTTCTTCGTTTTTTTTGTACTGCTATAATTTTGCTGATGCTCGTTGCATCTTCATCCAAAACATGATGTTTTTAAACTTGGTTTGGAACAGCGTTATGCCTTTGATTAATTTTGATTTTATATGTGGTGTGTTTCCTTACTCTTTTTTTTCTTGATCTACACTTAGGACTTTTTGGTTGATCCTTTGTAGTCATTGTGTTTGACTCGCCTTCACTGTTTGTCGCTTGAGTCGAGCTAGCTATACTATTTTCCGCAGTGTGGCAGTCCATCCAGGAGTTTATCTTAGACTTAGTTGCTAGGATTCTCTTCCACCCTTGGTTGTTTGCAGCGTGGGGTCGGGTTAACTCCGACTCTCGCGTCGTAGTTCAGGCGGGTTTGAGATGTTAAAGATTAACAATCTAATCCAAACAGAGTGGTTGCTTATTCATGCGACTAAATCAGGGTCCCAACAATGACTCGCCATTTGGCGGGTTGCTATTCGGGGGTCGACTGTAGCATGTCGCCTGGTAAGCCGCCCTTAATGAACATTATCACCCACGAGGATGATGATGTCATGATAATCGAATCGTTCAGGGACATAGGAGTGTGACGATTGATTATCGTAGGAGTTGTCGCATGGTAGGCTGCTACCAATCGATTGTTCTAAGAGAATATTAGAACGCTCAGAATAGGTCGGGTCGTTTAGAGACGTACGAGTGTGACGACCGACCGGAGTAGCAACGTGTCGCATGATAGGTTACTACTCGGGCAGTGTTATTCGTGAAAATGATGGAGCCTGCTCTACCAGAGGTAATCATTATCCTGATAGAATCTTGTTGCGATCGGAGCAACTATGAGAGCCTATTATCCCATGGGAGGGAATTGGTAGGTTGATGTTGCCAGAGGTGATAGTTAACATGACTTGATTGTTTGTTACGATGTGAGGAATCTGTGGGCTTACCATCCTATTAGAGAGGATTGGTAGGTTGATTTTGCTAGAGGTAATAGTTAACATGACTTGATTGTTTGTTACAATGTGAGCAACTCTGTGGGCTTACCATCCTATTGGAGAGGATTGGTAAGTTGATTTTACCAGAGGTAATAGTTAATGTGACTAGATTGTTCGTCATGTCGTCCTATTGGAGAGGACTAATGGGGGAAACTTGAAGGAAAGTGATGGGGGTAAATAGTTAACCTGATAGTTTCAAGAGATCCATCATCCAGTTGAATGAGACTGACAGAGAAACGACTATCAGAGGTGTGGATTTAACATGATAATCAACTTTGGTCCTAACTGTCAAATGGTTTGACTGAATGGGGATCTTGGTTACCCCTAAGAACACTATATGTAGCGTCTTATAGGGGTTTCCCGTAAGCAGTGGCTCATACTCGCGAGTATGTTGAAGTATATGAAGTAGGAACAGTTTAGGCTCGTGTACTAGTTGGAGGGGGAAAGGGGCAGTTTAGACTCGTGCACTTGTGGGAGTAAAAGGGTAGTACTAAGGGTAGTACTTCTTCAAGAATTTGCTATTGATAGGCATCTTGATCTTATCGCCATTTGGTTTAATAAGGCGATAAGCTCCATTCGAATAGACTGTCTCTAACACAAATGGTCCTTCCTATTTAGGCTGAAATTTGCCTTTCTTCTTAGAAGTGAGAATCATTGATCGTCGAACGGCGAGGACCAATTCTTCCTCCTTGAAGGATCGATGCTTGACTTTCTTGTCGAAGGCCTTAGCTATTCGGGCTTGGTGGAACTCAATGTGCTGTTGGGCTTCAAGCCGCCTTTTATCCAATGCTTCATGTTCCGCGAGACGTCATTGATGATTATTCTCGATCGTCATTCCTGTTGCTAGGGTGACACGGAGGGATGGAATTTGAATCTCTAATGGTAACACGGCCTCACAGCCATATACTAATATGTAAGGCGTGTTGCCAGTCGGCATGCGAACCATTGTGTGATATGCCCATAAGCTCTCGCCAAGCTTCTTGTTCTAATCGCACTTGCTATTGGAAGTCATCTTGGTTAGGATCTTAATGATTGTTTTGTTGAAGGCCTCGGCCAAACCGTTCACCGAAGAGTTATAGGCTGTAGAGAAAGGTTCTGAATTAGAACTTGTCACAGAACCAGGTGAACGCATGACTAACGCATTGTGTGCCATTATCATGAATAATACGTCGAGGTACGCCGTACGATGTTTGATGAACTTGATCACCTCATTGGTTTTAACTTCTCTTAAGGGGACGGCTTTGGCCCATTTGGAGAAGTAGTCGGTGATTGCCAGAATGAACAGGTGACCCCTTGTTGATGGTGGGGATATCAGCTTAACTATATCCATTCCCCATGCTTCGAACGGCCATGACGCTGCTGTTGTATGCAGGTCTTCAGGAGGTCAGTGCATGTAATTGGCGTGGATTTGGAATGCGTTGTATCGTTTGGCATAAGCAACTACGTATTCAGGTAACATGCCTTATAAAATGTAGTCGATGATCGGGAGACACCAGCCTTTCGGGTCAAGTTGATCCGGAGCCTGGTGAGTAGCGTTCAATTCTAGAACGTCCTCTGGTCGAAAGAGTCGTCGACTCGCTATAGTGACACATTAAGTCGTTTCTAGCGGTTGAGCCAAGTTAGCCGCTAAGGACGTGAGGACGTCCGTGTGCGTGTTCATGGAATGAAGCACATGCTCAATGCGGAAGTTTTCGAATGACTCAACTAGTTTTGTAGTTGCTTTATGAAGCGGGATTAGATCGCCATTTCTAGCCTCGTATTCCCCTGTCATCTGCCTAACGATAAGCTGAGAGTCGCCTTAGGCCTCAAGATGCTTTATCTCTAATTCTCTTGCCAGCTCGAGTCCAATAAGTAGCATATTATACTCAGCAACATTTTTGGTACAAGGCTCTGTTAAAGAAAAGGCTAGGGGGTAGTACGTGGTTATGTGGGAAGTGAGGACCACCCCCACTCCTGTAATAATAGATCTACTCGTGCCGACGCGAGACACACCATCGAAGAACATTTGCCAAACTTCCGTTAGGGAGGTCGCGTTGACTTCGGGCGGTTCATCCGGTAAATCTTCGAATAGGTCAGTTTTCACCCACAACGGATGACTGGCCATGAAATCGCAGATGGCCTGCCCTTTGACTGATTCCTACGGCATAAAGTGAATGTCGTACTGAGACAGTAGGAGCACCCATCTAGCCAAGCGCCAGTTTAAGGCTGCTAGCTGTGTCATAAGACTCGGATGGGGTTCGTCCGAGAAATGACATGGATGGTTTGGCCAACTAGGTAATGTTACATCTTTTGGATGGCAAATACCAATCTAAACACTCCTTTTCGACCATAGGGCATCGCCGTTCAGCACCCTGTAGAGTTCTTCTCAGGTAGTAGATGCCCTGCTCATGGCCGACGTCATCATAAGAATGACTTCGTAGGATTCCCATTGTTGTGACTACGAATCCAAGGAATTTACCACTAGACATCCATAAGAATGACTTCGTAGGATTCATCTTGAGCTGATGAGATCGCATGAGTTCGAACATAGCCCTTAAGTCTTGGAGATGGTCATCTTCACTACGACTTTTTACGACCAGGTCATCCACATAGCATTCGACTATCTTTCACAGATGGTCTCGAAAAAATATGCTCATGGCGTGTTGATGTGTTACACCGGCGTTTTTGAGTCCAAAAGGCATGACCGTGTAGTAGTATATCCCCATTGGAGTCCTGAATGAAGTGTGTTTTTCATCATCAGGGTGCATCTTGATTTGATTATACCCTAAAAACTCATCTATAATGGACATCCTCTCAAATCCGCACGTATTATCGATGATGATGTCCGTGATGGGAAGAGGAAACTCGTCCTTTGGGCAAGCGGCATTGAGGTTTCTAAACTCAATGTAGATGCAAATCTTACCATTCTTCTTCAAGATTGGAATAATGTTGGCCACCCAGTCAGGGTGCTGTTCCTCTCTGATGAAGCCAGATTCGATCAGCTTCTTCACTTCGACCCCGATTGCCTTTATGATTTGGGGACAAAACCACCTCTGCTGTTGTTTGATAGGTTTGGTATGCGAGCTGATATTGAGGTGATGCATGTCGATTTGCGGATCAAGGATGGGCATGTCCTCATAATTCTATGCGAAGACATCAATATATTCCCGTATGAGGGCTATTAGGTCTTCCTTCTCTTGGGGAGGTAGACTACCGCTGATAAACATGGGCTTAGGGTTGGTCTCATCGCCCATGTTTACTTGGAGGATTTTGTTCTCGGTGGGCGGTTCACGTTGCTCGAAGCGACTACTCCACTGAGCATTGATGTGGCGATCCCATGTCTCATCATAGAGCGGGACTTGCCCGTCCTCTGCTATTTCGGTGGGATCAAGAGCAGCCATGTTAATTGTGAGGTTGTTGAACAAGTCTCCCACGGTGACATATGAGTCCTATGCTGAGGATGTCTATGATCGGTCCTCTGAGCGGGCATCATTGGAGTCCTTTTCGAAATTGCAAAACAATTCTGATGAGGAAGAAGTGTAACCTAGACCTCTTTGAGTCTTGGTGAAGTAGTTCAAAGGTTTGCCTTTAGGTACGTAGGTGGGTTGGATGACCGTCTTCCGCCCTCTGCCGTAGTTCAGGCCTTCTTAGCGAGTGAAGTCGTAACCCATGTTCTTCATCATGCGTTTCACTATTTGACTGTATTGTAAAAACTAGGGCACAGTATGGGGTGATCGATTCTCCCAAAGATAATATTCTTTTGACAACTATCTTGGGTGGGTACGACGAATACAGGTTGCGAAGACTCAATTGTTTGTCTCTTTATGAATACAGGTTGAGAAGACTCAATCATTAGGCATGTCATCCTCGGATGTCGAGCAAGATGACAAGTAAGTAAAGTTGAACCTCTTATTCAAGATAATCTCATCTGCCTGGATAGTGTCGGTTACATTGTGGCTTTCGTATCCGATTACAATCAATTGAATATCATTCAGGACAAGGCTATCGCCGTAGTCGGGTTTTCTATCTGCTTCATTACCGCTCTCGAGTTCCTCGATCGATGGTTCATCAGGATCTTAGTAAAGCAGGGAATCCATAAAGTAGTTCTCGACTCCTTTGAAGGGTTGTTTGTCAGCAACTATTGTCTTCACTCGATCATAGTCATCTACGTATTTTAGGCATTAGTGCAATGTGGATAGTATAATGCGGTTGTTGTGGATCTAAGATCGTCCCAGTAGCATGTTGTAAGAAGGCTCAACATTGATGACGTAGCAGGTGACCTCCGTCTTCATGTCGCCTATACGACACTTTAGGTAGATCTTGCCAAGTGGCCTCGTCCTGGTGGCGTTAAACCCAAAGATGGTCATGGTTGTCACAAAAAGACGCTTCTGGGGGATCCCCAGGTATAGCATAAGTTTCAAGGGGATGATGCTCATCATGGATCCGGGGTCAACTTGGATTCGATCCACTCTGGAGGAATCGATGTATCTCGTAAAGTACAAGGGTCGATCGTGGGAAGTGCTTTTGATTAGCATGTCTTTAGGAGTGAATGTGATGCAGGGGACCCATTGTTCAGAGGCCTGACAGCACTATAAACACTTCTTTCCCACGTCTTCTTCCCTTGTAGATGAGAACTGTGTGGCGAAAACCTCTGAGTCTGCCAATGCCTCTTGTAGAGCTTCCCGAGTAGGTCTAGATAGACGCAAGAGTTCGTACATGGTGATTCTGGTTAGGATGATCTTTAGTTGTGCGAGTACATTGAACCTAAAAGGCTAGTTACTCGAGCTAGACCCGTCGGGATTTGGAGAGGTCTCTGCTGGTAGCCGCCTGAAGGGTCCCGCCGGCTCCTTCGCCCTAGCAGGGTAATTCTTTACGAATTCTCTCCCTACCCTGGTGGCCAGGACGGTAGCGTCCTCATCGGAGTCGGTAAGGGCGGCAACTATCATTTTTCCTTCATCTGGGATAGCGAATATGGTTTTGCAAGGTTTACCCTTGGTCTTCTTCGAAGGCTTTGAAGTCCATTGCTCATCGATGAGGAGGTCCAGATGGACCCACATCACTTGCCCCGATAATAAGGTTTGGGATACTAAACCTTTTCCTTGTTGATTGTGAGGATCATCATTAGTGATTTTTAGCATTCCCTTAGGGATAGGAACTACCCGCATCGTATAGGGCTTGAAGCTTATCCTTGAGGATATATCATTTAGAAGTATGGTGGTCGAGGAACCTATGGTACGCGTAGTAGCACGGTTCATTAGTTTTGTTCGCCTCCTCAGGCTTGGTTACTTCTGGTAGCTTAATCCTATTACTCTTGAGGAGCGTGTCAAGAGTTGCTACCACCTGGTCTTCCCTGAAGTTATATTGCCTCGGAGGACGTTGTTCAAATGGCCTAGGTTTCAGCCTTTGGGCTGGTTTGGGCTCCGGAGCGGAGTCAAAGGCCTTGATCTCCTTTCCTCTCGCTCAAGGGGGATTCTTCGGTGCGCTCGGTTCTGCAGCTCCTATTTTAGGGTGAGGCTCCTCTGCCTCGAGCCTTTTGATCATATTCTCTATCTGTTTACCCTAGCGAACGAGTTCTTTCCAAGTTTGGGTTTCTACCGTGCCAACCTTGGACAGAATATGGATTGAAAGGTCATTGCGGCATATCTTAATCAGCGTAGCTTCAGAGACTTGGTCTCGGCAATGAACTGATCGGTTCCTGAACCTCTTAATGGAGTCGTTGACCGACTCCGACTTCTTTTGCTTCTCAGCTAGGAGGGTGGCCATTGACACCTCGGTATCATTATCGAAGAAGCGGGCTAAGAAAAGTCTTTCCGCGTCGGCCCATGACTTAATAGAGCCTGGTTCTAATTTGCTGAACCATTCGAAGGCTACCCCTTTGAGGGTGCAGATGAATAGCTTGGTGAGGATGGCGTCGTTCCCGGTGAGGAATCCGGTCTGAGCCATAAAGTAGTAGATGTGCTGTGAAGGGGAGCCCTTACCATCAAATTGTACCAAGCTGATGGGTTTGAATTTTGCCAGGTAGGGGACCGTGTCCCACTAAATAGGCTATATCCTAACCATCCCCAGTTTCTTCATGTTTTGTTAGAGCTTTAAGGCATTGAGTTGGCTTTGGAACTCGTCGAATCTCTTGTCCCGGGTAGTACCCCAAGAGCGCAACGTCCTAGCCGACGACTTTGAGGAGTGATCTGACAGGAGTTCAGCATTATCCTCCTGTTCAGTCGTCTAATTAGGAGTAGGTTCCTATTTCTTACCTCCCGCCGGCCTCCATGGGATACGCGTGACCGTTTTTTTCTTCTTTTTGTTCAGAAGTTGTTCCAACATGTCTCTTATGGACTCGATGGTGACCTGATGTTCTTCAAACTTTTGAGCGATCATATGATCACTCAAGGTTTAAGCCATGTACACCCTTGCTGACTCGCCGTGACTCGAGTGTGATGTCTGGGATGTGGCCACCGCTGAGCAAACCTCCTTTTCACCACCAGAAGGGGGCGCTAGGAAGGCATAATCGAACAGGATGTTTACCCCTGTACGACTACGGATGTGCAGTAATATACCATCACGCTCATGCTGAACCAGCGGGTGACTGGGCCCTAGGAAGGACTCCAAATCCAAAGACTCTTGAAGTGCATTTTTACCCTTCCCCGTCATGTTAACAGTAGCGGATGAGAGTTCTAAGTCATCAACAGCATGCTTTCTTTGGTGGCTACGCCTTTGACGAGAAGATTTCGATTGGAAAGGATGTTGAGTGAGCCTTTCGAACACCAAAGCTTTCGTCATTCCTATACACTGGCAGTCGGCGAGTACTGTTTGGATAAGCCTTTTGTAGTGACATTGAGGATTTGCCTCATGTATAGTGCGTTTGCGAGTTAGGTAACCTCGGAGATCTTTCACGGGTGGTTTGTGACAAGTCCCAGCATCAGAAGTGTTAACCGAGTGATCGCATGAGAGAGGTTTGGACGAACTCTCTTGCGTACCTTGGGCGGCATGGTTAAGTGTTGGAGTTAGGCGAGTTCGCTTTGATAGGCGAGTCTTCGCGTTCGGGGGAGTTTCTGCCTGTAGGCGAACTTTGACCCTTTGTTCATGCAGGCAAGTTTGTGAGATATTACCTACTGTTATGCCATTATTGTTAAGCCTCATTCGCTCACAACGCTTACCCGTCGAGTGGACTCGGTGAGGCTCACTTGATTTCAAGGGTTCGCTTGTTCGGGTAGGCTCGCCTGCTCTAGGTAGCCTTTTCGCATCAGGGATGTAACCTGAGAAACGAAATCCACTTGAGTTGATATGCTTGCCCGTTTTGATTGGTTCTCCTGAGTGGCCAAGTGTGTCAGAAATACCGGACCCGCCAAAACGGGGGATATTATGATCAGAGCGAAGTCCATCTGAACACGAGGGTTCGCCTGATTTGGCGGGCCCACCAACATTGGGAGGATTGTTTCTCAGTCTTGCACTTTTCAGACCTAAATAATAATTCAGGCCGTCATATGAGGCGAAGGTTTGGGCCTGCTATTGGGTGAGGACCTGTCTCCGTCGCTAGCGGGCTCTTCTACAGAGTGAAGCGTCCTTGCGGACCGTGACGGCGTGGTCTGTGCCAAGATGAACCACCATCTCTCCCTGAGCGGGGGTCTGCGAGGGTCATTTGGCAACCCATCTGGCAGCCTTTTGCCCTGTGCTCTTTACCTCTGGCTTGGCCTCGATCAATTCGGAGGGAATAGGCTCCCCTAGCATGACTCGAATAGAGTCCTCAGGCACGGAGGCTTTGGCCGTTTGAGGTCGGCCTCTACGCTCAACTCTGTGGCGTTTGCAGGACACATTGCCACCAGAGGAGGAGAAAGACAAGTACTCTTCGTACTTGGCGTGGTCGAACTCGATTTCTAGGGACTCCATGATCATCCTGACAGCAACCTTATTGAACTGCTCTATCACCATTTTGCTTAAGAAAATAGTTTCTCCCACTGTGGTTGCCATGTTCTGTAGGTGTAAATTTTGATTTCTAGAAATGGGGGTTTTGTTTGTATTGATAAGAATAGCTTATTATAAACTAATGAATCAAAATTACAACAAAAGTGGACGAAAGGCCGTCCTTGTTTATCGTGGGGACTATGGTAGCGATAGGACGCCTCGCTCAGTTCTCACACCGAGTCTGCTTCCCTTAGACGATTCGATCTAGGTTGCTGGTGAGCTTTAGTATGTAGTAGAAGCTCGTGCTGGTCAAGTTTAAGTCTCTGAGTTTAGTAGCGGTTAGGGCCCGAAGCTATGAGAAGATGCTACAGGGAAAGGATCATGCAAAGAGTCTGTCGTCAACTCCGTCGAGAGATTAGAGCTAATGGTCTGGCTAACTGATTGAATTAATCAATTAACTACAAACATATTTCCTGTAGTCAGGAGAGGCTCTTAAATAGAGGAGAGACGGCATGGTCTCTCAATTGAGTCATGAGATGTGACCATGTACTATTGGGAGATACCATGCTTCTCACTTGTACCATGAGCGGCCGCGTGATAGGCTCAGAGCACTGTACTTCTCCCCTCACGTCACGGGAAATGGGAAGGCCCATCCCTGTACGTGATATTAAGGCCGCCAAGTACCCTGGCGAATTTAGCGAGTTCGTCTATCGCAAGCGAATTCAGCTCTTGACTCGTGCAAGCGAGTCGAGTAAGCAGGCGAATTTTAGTCACTTGGATGATCTTGACTCGTGCGGGCGAGTCAAGCATGCAACCGAGTTTGGCGATTGTATGGATTTGACTAATCATTCTTACTGTGGATGGCTGCTTTATAGGCTCGGAGTATTGTGCTCCTTCCCTTCACGTCATGGGAAATGGGAAGGCCCATCCCTAGATGTGATATTGCGCCCACCAAGTACCCTGGAGAGTCTGTGGTTAGAATGCTGATCGTCTAGGCATGTAGGCGAGTTCGACTTTTGAGTGAACTTAACTCGTGCGGGCGAGTTAAGTGTGCAGGCGAGTTTGTCAATTACATGGATTTGACTGGTCATTCGTACTGTGGACGGATGCTTGATAGACTCGGAGTACTGTGCTCCTTCCCTTCATGTCGTGGTAAATGGGAAGACCTATCCCTGGATGTGATATTGCAACCGCCAAGTACCCTGGCGAGTCTGTGGTTAGAATGTTAATCGCCTGGCTAATCGTCCGGGCATGCAGGCGAGTTCGGCTCTTGAGTAAACATAACTCGTGCGGGTGAGTCAAGTGTGTAGGCGAGGTTCTGATCATCGAGTGGATCGCCAGCTACATGGGCGAATTTGGTGATTACGTTGTCTTGGCTCGTGCTGGCGATTCAAGAAGATGGGTAAGCCTAGTTTTCACGTTGCGCGGGCGACTCGAATACGCAGGTAGATTTGATAATTTCAGCTTATCTGCAAAGGTAATTTTTACCACCTACATGAAGTCCAAGAACCTATTGAGGCCCCGTTCTCTCGAAGGCATGGTTCAAAACGAGTGACTCTTGAGAACACCAACAAGGCGTTATGTCCTGATGCGGCATAAACATGTACCAAAAAGGTTACAAGTGCACAACCGTGTCAAGTTATAGTATTTAAGATATCGATCCAACGAGGAAGGTGTTTTGTAGGAGAAAATATAAAATCGGTTCTTATGTTGTGTGCGTGACAAATAAGATTGATGAGTGAATGTGATTGTGAAGAGATTGCGATAGTGAAAAATGGTGTGTAAATAGGCGCAAGTGTAAGTGAGAGTGGATTTGAAAAAGAATGAGTATGATCAATAAGGTGAGAATGAAAAAAATGAATAAAATCAGGAAACAAATAAAAATAAGGAATGAAGAACAAAATTCTAGAATAAAAGAAAATGCAAGAAATTAAAGATGGTGAATTCAATTATAGATATAATCTAAAATTAAACCCACTTCTTAGAAAAGGGTGATTTCCTAGAGGGTTCTAGCCTAAAGACGAATCAAACAAAATAAAAATAAACAAAAAGAAAAA
>BQKN01000373.1:377784-423186 GCA_022839385.1 Asparagus kiusianus | reverse complement strand
AGAGCTAACACCACCTAGGCGTGATCTCTGGCAATGAATCTCTGATGGTCCAGTCATTCATTAGCACCCTTCACGGAACTGCCTTCGATTGGTACCATCGTCTCAAGCCAAGAAGTGTCAACAGCTAGGATGACATAGAGAGCATGTTTCTTACTAATTTCTTTAATGATGACACTGAGGTGTCAATCAGAATGCTCTTCGATGAGAAGCAGAGGGACAGAAAATCGGTCGACAACTTTGTCAAACGCTTTCGTAACAAAGCTGCCAAGATCCGGTCATAGTGGAATTCATCCGAAACAAAGTTGCCGAGAACTATGCATTCCACAGGTAGGTCCATCACCCCACCAAAACTTGTTATCCCCTCAAGGAAAAGATTCAAGCTTTGATTGACGTCATGATTAACACTACAAAACAACCCAAGGAAAAGAAGGTAGTAACCATCAGCTTCGGCTCCGTCCTTTTAACATGGTTTCAATTGGAATCCGTAATAAAGGTGAAAATGAAGATCGTCAATGATGATCCTTATGGGCAACGCTAGAAGGGGCTTGTACCATATATGCCCCCCAATAGCGAAATTCTTTTGATCCATCCAGATCTGCTCGAAGATGAATAGTGGATGAGATCCTCTTCTAAGTAGAAATACAAGGGTAAGGGAAAATTCTACTATCCAGCTATAGCAATCCTTGAGAAATATGATGAAGGCATCCCAACATTCTCACTTTCTGAAGGCGAACATGAAGTCTTTGCTACTAGGAACGAGAACGAATACCGATACAAGTATCCCGAAGCCTCTAGTCCAAATGCTAAAACATTGGCTGAGCTGGGGGTGATTACAACTCCCCTTGCACTCAATGAGAAACCCCAGCAACCAACTAACAAGAAAAAGGAGAAAGAGCCCTAACACCAAGAGGTCCAGAACCCGAAGGAGTCTCGTTTTAATCGTTCGATTGGAAGAGGTAAATCGGGGAGTTCAAATGTGCCATACTGCTTCGATGTTATGACCCAACTGGATAACATCCCAGCGAGAATAACTCTATATGAGTTGCTACGTCTTTCCAAAGACATTAGGGAGGCTCTACAAGAAGCCTTGGTTGATTTTGTTGTATTCCTCATGCAGATCAAGCTAGCCCCTGAAGAACCGGAGTCGTCAGTTCAACACTACAATCTCACGGCTAAACAGTTCCCTTGCATCACCTTCACCAAAGACGACATGCAAAAAAGGAACTCAAAGGATGACAGGCCTTTGTATTTTATCGGATAGATTGGCTCTAGTGTTATTAACCAGATCCAAGTTAATCTAGGTTCTGTGGTCAGCATCATGCCACTCCGATTGATGTATAATCTCGGAATCCACATTAGAAAGATGGCTTCCACGGGCACTATAATTTACGGATTCAACACTAGTGGATCTAGGCCACTAGGTAAAATCCGGATGAAGTGCTAACTTGGAGATTTAAGGTCCGAGATCATATGCTATGTGATCGATTCAGAGACCTCCTATAACTTACTATTAGGTCGACCCTAGATCTATGGTAATGTTATAGTTCCTTCAACTCTCCATCAGTGTTTGAAATATGTGGACATGAATAATGAGGCCAAGATGGTGGTCATGGATAAGTAATCGTTCAAGGGATTGAAAAACTAATTTACTGACTCCCTTTTGTTCGGTGCTGAACCCAATACTGAATCATCGGCCCAAGGCACGGACAGTGGAGAACAAGTTGATACCGAATCTGAGCTTGATTACAATTGATATTTTGTACTAAACGATATTGTACCATTTGTAATCAATCTTGGCGATGGTGAATCGTCATATGAAAGTTGTAATTGGCAACTTACGGTAGAAGTAATAAATGATGATTTAGAGTATTCGTCTTGTCTTGATGATGTAATGCAAGGGTTATATGATAACCCTGATATACATATGCTATTTTAGTCATCTTGCATGACAAAGAAGCGTATCCAAGACTTGTTTGGAATAACTCTCATCCTTCACGCAAAGACAGGGTGTGAAAACGAGTTAATTTTTGGCAAAAGGGAGATATCTCCACCATCAAATCCCTTCTCGAAGGGGGATAGTGATGATGATAGACCCGATCTTCACTTATTCAAATACAATCAACAATCGTGTAATTTCATGAAGAAATGGGGATATAACTTCGCACTCGAAGAATGTCTTTGCTTTGGTCGAGGTCCTCGTGTCCCACCTCGCCCGACTTATGTACCAAAGGGAAAGCCCGACAATTACTATAGCTATAAAAAGGGTCTAGGTTATGTCTCTTCATCCAATGACGAATGTTGCTGGTAAGTCATCAACCGATTAACGAATAAGGACGGATACTCATCCAATTCTTCAGACTAGGGCTCCGATGTCAGCCTTGGAGAAATGTTCAAAGGGTTGATGTTGAATATGGTAATAGTCGATCCTACCACAACGGAGGAAGACAATCAATTGCCAACTTGGGAAGATCTTTGGATCCATCACTTGAATATCCAATATAACGATAGATTCGAACAAATAGAACCTCCCACTGAACACAAAGTATTCCAGGTGAACATGGGCGACGAAGCGAATCCGAAGCCCATATTCGTTAGTGATATCCTTCCACCATATGAGAAGGAAGAGTTGATTACCCTCATCAGGGAATATATCAATGCTTTTATCTATAATTATGAAGATATGTTTAGGTAATAAAAATTACCTTTAATCCCCATCAGAGAAGTTCAGAACAAAATTGTCAAAACCTCGCCCGAAATAGCAAAAAGGGAAAAACACTGATATCTCTCAAACCGGAAGGAATTTGACAAAATGGACAGGAGCAAAGCGAACCCTATGGAGTTTGTTTGGTCGGCTCTATCTCGTCGAGATAGTCAATTTTCATATATAATTTGTCCAATTCTGACTTACTGTTTGAAAGTTATGGCCTATTCTTTGAAGCATGTTCAGTAGCTCGCCTAAAGGCTGAAGCACGCCTGCAAGGAAGTCCGTCTGTAAGGATAGAGCTCGTATAACAGTATTGAAGCTCACCTGAAAGAGATTTTCCTGCATAACTCGCTTGCACAGCTTTGCCTGCATAGCTCGCCTGCACAGCTTCGCCTGCATAGCTCGCCTGCACAGCCTCGCCTACACATTGAACCTAGATCGCCAGATAGCTCGAAGTTCGTCTGTTTGGTTGACTCGCCAGCACGAAGGTTCGAGCTCACCTGAAGACTAAGCTCGCCTGACAACCTGCACCTCGCCTGCGCGAACTAAACTCGCCTAACAACTAGAAACCCACCGGCATTGTCAGTTACCCACTTAGATTATAGGAACAGTCACATCAGTGGTCAAATCTCATGAATCAAGGGAGAAAGCATGGCGCTCCTCACCTAGCAAGAATAGGACGGTTAACAGGACCCCCTAAGTGGTCACATCCCACAGCTAGGGCGGCTGGCTCCCTCACCCCTACTAGTTGTCAAATCCCACAAATCAAGGGATGACCTATGCCATCCCTTACCTATTTAAAGCCACTTTCAACCAACGTGAAGGAGGTTGATTAGCTGCTGCTGGCTTGGCTGTCTAATCTTCCAATGGTTGAACCTTGGCTCATTTTCTAAAGGCTCCCTCATTTGAAGAGACTCGTCTGAACTCTCAGACTTAAGGCTCTCAAGATCTTCACAGACTCTTGCATTGTAGCTCTTTGCAGACTTGTCTGAACTCTCAGACTTGAGGCTCTTAGGCTCTTTGCTATCTCTTGCATGGTAGCTCTTTCCAATCAGTCAGTCGACAAGCACAAGCCCCCCGTTTGGCCTCGGGTATAGTCGAACTCGATCAGCACAAGCTTCTACTGCGTACTTAAGCTTACCCGCAACTTCGATCAGATCATCCAAGGGAAGCAAACTCAGTGCAAGAACCGAGCGAGGTGTCCTATCGTTACCAAAGTCCCTAAGTTAAACAAGGAGGGCCTTCCCTCTGCTTCTGTTGTAGTTTTTATTCATTAGTTTGTAATAAGCTATTCTTATCAATACAAATGAAACCCCTATTTTGGGAAGTTAAAATTTACACCCACAGTAGGAGAAACCGTTCATTTAGATGAATTGGTAGTGGCGCAGTTTGATGAAGTTGCAGAAGGGACTATCGTCGAGTCCCTCTTTATCGAGTTCGATCAAACGAAGTACGAAGAATACTTGTCTTCAACTTCCTCTTGCGGCAAAATGTCACGCAAGCACTGAAAGGTTGTGCGTGTAAGTCGGCCCATGCAAATCGAGAGCCTTACCGGAGTAATTGCTGGGGGTTCCATTCCCCCAAAGGCGATTGATGCCAAGGACGAATGTCAAGCTCCTAATTCTAGCGAACTGCGTCAATCAGGCGAGCCCACTTACTCAGACAGGCTTCGTTCCATTAGCAGAGTTTCCAAATCTAGCGAACTTGGTGTCCTAAGTGTCTCTGACAGTCTAGGTGAGCTTTGCTTTGTGAGCAAGGTTCCCATTTCTGGTGAACCGCTCGAATCAGTCGAGCCTAACAAATCAGGCGAGCTCACTTACTTAGGCAGGCTTCGCCCCATTAGCAAAGTTCTCAAATTTGGTGAACGGCCTAAATCTGATGAACTTAACGATTCAGGTAATGTTCCTAATTGTTGCGAACTTCGCAAATCTAGCAAGCTCAACAGTTCAGCTGAAGTTTATCAAGCTCGCTTGATAGCCCTAGCTCGCCCACAAGTTCAAGTAGGCGGACTTCACCAAGCTCGTCTAACGGCCCAAGTTCGTAAGATGGCTGAACTTTGCCAACAAACCCGAGCTCGCCTAACGGCACAACTTCGTCTGCAAGCCAACCTTTGCAAGAAAGGAAAAGCTACAACTTTCCCAACAGGCAAGCCTCGACAGGCCGAACCTCGCCAGACTGAGCCTCACCAACAGATACAAGCATGCAAATAGATGCAAGCTCGCCCAACAGGCGAACCTCGGTAGACTGAGCCTCGCCAACAAGCTCAAGTATTCCAAATAGGCTAACCTCGGAAAGCTATCCTAACATCTCGACACCGTGTGCAAGAAGTGATAGTTCACCAAACAGGCGAACCTTGCCTGCAAGAACTGGAGGTTGAACCTCGACCAACAGGCTCAAGGTCGCCGACCATGTGAACCTCGCCTGAATGAATAGATGGCTGAACTTCACCAACAGGCCCATGCTCCCCTGTCTAGGCAAGGTCACCTAAATTCAACGCTTGGGTAATTTCCTAAGTGTTCCCATTTGGACTCCCCTAAGTGTCCTTCATTTGAGTGCCAGCAGTCGTCTGAGACTCAGGCTTGCCTTGAACCTTGCCTGAACGACCAGTCTGCCAGACCTCACCTGCAGTCGGCTGAAGGTCGTCCAAATGTTCGAGCTTGCCTGCAGTCGGCTGGAGATCACCCATATTCCAAACCTCGCCTGTCTCGGCAAGGTCGGTTAGATCCGACACTTAGGGAATTTCTCAGGTGTCCTCATTCTGATTCATTTGAGTCTCCTCTATGCGATTGTGCACTTGGTCCTTCTAACACTAGGGGTTATCACCACCAACCCGTAGGGGATCTTAGGGATCATCTGATTCACAAACGCACTCTTCACGAGACAAACCCTCAGTCCTATTACGAGAGACTCATCCAGGCAGTACTTACGGATTATCGATGTTCCAAGGAGCCAAAGTCATTAGTGTTCAGGAGTCTTTCTCAACAGTCTCCTAAGCCGAGACCTCTCCATCAGAGACGCAATCATTAGAGGAGACGAGCTTCCGATGATCTAGAGCTCCCCACCGCAACTATTAATGTGATGGGGAAATTCAACGCCATTAAGCGTGAAGGTATCCACCAAGGCACTCGTTCCAAAATAGGGGTAGCCATTCCTTTTGACTACACTCGCCTAGCACCCATCTCTGACGATGACGATGATGATTGCTCGGTAATGGCAACATCACAGGCTTCAAGCTCTATTCAGGGTTAAGGTGCAAAAGTGCACATGACCAACACCCCTGATGAGATATCCAGGAGACTCGACGAGCAACAAGCAACCATCAACTCCCTGAAAGATATGTTAGAGGAGCTTCTAAGAGAGAAGAAGAAGAAGAGAGAGAGGACTTCGTGGGCTTCGCATAAATCCTTGAAGCACAAAGAGCGGATGCCTACTCCTTCGCACTCCTCTTCCGAGTCATCTGGAAGAGCTTCATCTTTCGGTCATAATCCAAGGGACAAAAGGCTCGATGAATTCCAAAGTCAACTCGACGCCTTGAAGCTCCAAAAGCATATGGACAAGTTGAGGGTTATCAGATTGTATCCAATCAAATGGGTACAGTCTTATACCTGACGAAGTTTCAGCCATTGGACCTCCTGCAGTTTGATAGCAAGGATTCTCCTACCCAGCACATCTACATAGTGGGGAATGATCCAATTATGACTCGACTGTTCATTGGCACCCTCAAGGGGATCGATTTTGAATAGTTTTGCAAATTGGAACCTGAATCCATCACCAGCTGGAAGGACATGGAAAGGCTCTTCATGGCCAGATTCTTCGATGATGACAAAGAAGTATCTGTGGCCACCCTCATGGAGGTTCAGGAACCAATCGCTGCATACAAGTGAACAAGTTTTTGAGGCCACTCTCATGGAGATGTGTCGGAACAATCTCTCCATCGACATCCTTTGTAATATGGGTGCAGTCGTAGCTCGCTCATGGAAAGACTTAATCCGCCAAGGAGAACAAGTCGAGGGCATGCTTAAGCGCATGGATGCTGAAGGACCATATGAATTTCAAGGAGGTGATGACCAAGACATCTTGGGCAATGCTTCGGAGCACAAGAAGCTCTCGATGGTATTTGCTGAGTTCACCAACTTGGACCCAAATTATGGGGCCGACTGTGAAGACTTGGCTATTGCTGGTCGAAGATGATCAATGACGCTTAAATGCAAGAAGACCTACATCCGACGGTAACTTCATACTCATTCGTAGAAGTGACGGTCTACTCGAGTGGGCAATGTGTAAGTAGAGGATTTCATCCTTTAACTCCCGCGAGGTCAACTAAGGCGTCTTTACCCTTCAACCCAGATTCTCACCGCGGTGGAGGTGGTCTTAGTTTTTCTACCCCAAATCTCCTCCAAATTCCCGCATTGATCCTCTTCATCAGGATAACAGGCCCACATGAATTATCATCACCTCTAATAGTCAAGTTTTGTTCTACCATACGACGAACACCCCGATCAGAAATGGTGACCTACCATAAGGAGTGTCATTATTCCATTCAACATCGTTATACTTATTCCTGAGTCAATGAACATCATGCCACCCTCCCACTGGAGCATAAGGTTAAACTGCTCCTTACATCTCCTACTCGGTCAAACTTTCCTACAGTTAGGACCAGAGCCAAAATTTCCTCTCGATTCCTTCCAAAGAACGAGAGGTCCACTTTTAAAATGGGTGACTAAAACTTTGAATAGTTAAGATTGTCTTAATCAACCACTTGGTCAAACTTCCTACAGTTAAGACCAAATAAAAACTATCAGGTTAACTGTCACCTCCGATAGTCATTTCCCAATCAGTCTCATTTAACTGGACGATGGACCTTGTAAAACTATCAAGTTAATTATTACCTCTGATAGTCTTTTCCAAATTTTCCTCGTCGATCCTCTCCAATAGGATGATGGGACCACTCCCACTGTGATGTTAACACTACACCTCTAACAAAATCAACTTACTAATCCTCTCTAATAGGATGGTAAACCCACAGAGTTGCTCAAATCGCAACAAATAATTTCGTCATGTTAACATCGCACCTCTGACCAAAATCTACTTACTGACTCTCTTCAAAAGAGTGGTAGGTCCACAAAGTCGCTCCAATCGTGACAATTCCTATCAGGTTAACGATTACCTCTGATAGCCGACACCGTAATTCCTGCAAATGACGTTGTCCGATCACTCATCATACTCATACGTCCCTGAACGACCTAATCCTTTCCGAACGCTCTAATATCCTTAGAACAATCGATGGGTAGTAGCCTACCATGCTCATACGTCCCTGAACGATTTGATTCCCCTAACACCGTCTTTCTCACAAAAAGCGTTGTTGTTTGATAATGGCCTACTAAATGATGTGCATTTATTGAGATAGTAGCCTACCATGTGATGTGCTGCTATTTCGGGTTCGTCTTTGCCCTAAGAAAAGATAAATTCGGGTTCGTCTTTGCCCCAAGAGAAGACAAATCAGGGTTTGTCTTTACCCTAAGAGAAGACAGATCGGGTTCGTCTTTGCCCCAAGAGAAGACAAATCAGGGTTCGTCTTTGACCTAAGAGAAGACAAATCAGGTTCGTCTTTGCCCTAAGAGAAGACAAATCAGGGTTCGTCTTTGCCCTAAGAGAAGACAAATCGGGTTCGTCTTTGCCCCAAGAGAAGACAAATCAGGGTTTGTCTTTGCCCCAAGAGAAGACGAATCAAGGTTCGTCTTTGGCCCAAGAGAAGACGAATTAGGGTTTATCTTTACCCCAAGAGAAGACAAATCAGGGTTCATCTTTACCCCAAGAGAAGACAAGCTTCTCCTCAAGACTGCAACGGGTATACGAGTATAAACTGTTTCCTACCTTTGACGGGAAATTCATAGAGAATATTCTTAAGGATAACCCATCAACCTCCAACTGGTGTATGAGGCTAAACTGTTCCTTACCTTTGACGGAATGTTTCTAGAGAATATTCATAAGGATAACCTGACAACCTCTAACCGGTGCACTAGGTGAAACTGCCCCTTTACTCTAACAAGTATACGAGCATAAACCGCTGCTCCTTTCCTCCAACCGGTGCATGAGGTGAAACTGCTTCCAATCCTCCAACCGGTGCATGAGGTGATATTGCATCCAATCCTCCAATCGGTGCACGAGGATAAACTCATCCCTTTCCTCCAACCGGTGTACGAGGCTAAATTGCTCCCTTTCCTCCAATCGTAGCACGAGGCTAAACTGCTCCCTTTTCTCCAACCGGTGCACGAGGCTAAATTGCTCCCTTTCCTCCAACCGGTGCATGAGGCTAAACTGCCCTCTTATACTCCAACCGGTGCACGAAGTTAAACTGTTCCCTACGCTCTTAATCTAAACGCCTCAAAAGGCTAAGGATAGAGGAGAAATTTTAGCATTGAGCCTAAGAGTAACTCCTCGACAACTTACCATGCTAAGGGCAAGAGCATGGCTAGTCCAACTCAAATGGCAGTTGGTAAAGACAAATCAAGTTCGTTGATAGGTGAGGGTTTGTTCAAAATCCTAGAAGGCCATCATCAGCTGCGAGTGAAGAGGTCAACTTCACCGAGCTCGTTGAAAGGCTCCTCACCCTATCTGAGCAGGGATCACTTTACAGGTCTTTATATCCAAAGAGTTCCAGACCCCATACGGCCTGATTCAGGTCTTAAAACTTTGGAGAGGGTTTTGTAGGCAATAAAAATTACCTTTGATCTCTATCAGAGAAGTTCAGAACAAATCTGCTAAAACCTCGCCTGAAATAGCAAAAAGGGAAAAAACATTGATATCTCTCAAACCGGAAGGAATTTGGCGAAATGGATAGGTGCAAAGTGAACCCTATGGGGTTGGCTTGGTCGGCTACGTCTCGTTAAGATAGTCAATTTTCATATATAATTCGTCCAATTCTGACTTACGGTTTGAAAGTTATGGCCTATTCTTCGAAGCATGTTCAGTAGCTCGCCTAAAGGCTGAAGCTCGCCTGCAAGGAAGTCCGTCTGCAAGGATAGAGCTCGCCTAACAGCATTGAAGCTCGCCTGAATGAGATTCGCCTGCACAACTCGCCTGTACAGCTTCGCCTGCACAGCTTTGCCAGCACAGCCTTGCCTGTACAGCTTACATGCACAGCCTCGCCTACACATTGAACCTATCTCGCCTAACAGATCGAAGCTTGCCTATTTGACCGACTCGCCAGCATGAATGTTCGACTCACCTGAAGACCAAGCTCACCTAACAGCCTGCACCTCACCTGTGCGTACTAAGCTCGCCTAACAACTAGAAATCAGCTAGCATTGTCAGCTGCCCACTTGAAGTATGGGAACAGTCACATCAGTGGTCAAATCCCACAAATCAAGGGAGAAAGCATAGTACTCCTCACTTAGCAAGAATAGGGCGGCTGACAGGACCCTCTAAGTGGTCACATCCTACAGCTAGGGCGGCTGGCTCCCTCACCCCTACTAGTGGTCAAATCCCACAAATCAAGGGATGACCTATGCCATCCCTTGCCTATTTAAAGCCACTTTCAGCCAACGTGAAAGAGGTTGATTAGCTGTTGCTGGCTTGGCTGGCTAATCTTCCAAAGGTTGAACCTTGGCTCATTTGCTAAAGGCTCCCTAATTTGAAGAGACTCGCCTGAACTCTCAGACTTGAGGCTCACAAGATCTTCGCAGACTCTTGCATAGTAGCTCTTTGCAGACTCGTCTGAACTCTCAGACTTAAGGCTTTTAGGCTCTTTGTAATCTTTTGCATGGTAGCTCTCTCCAAGCAATCTGTCGACAAGCACAAGCCCCCCGTTTGGCCTAGGGTATAGTCGAACTCGATCAGCACAAGCTTCTACCGTGTACTGAAGCTTTCCCGCAACTTCGATCGGATCGTCCAAGGGAAGCAAACTCGGTGCGAGAAACGAGCGAGGTGTCCTATCGCTACCAAAGTCCTCACGTCAAACAAGGAGGGCCTTCCTTCCGCTTCTATTGTAATTTTGATTCATTAGTTTGTAATAAACTATTCTTATCAATACAAATGAAAGCCCTGTTTGGGGAAGTCAAAATTTACACCTACAATATGCCAGGACTTGATCCAAACGTGGCAATGCATCATCTCAACATCAAACCAGATGCCATACCTATCATGCATGAATAAAAACGATTTTGTCTGCAGATTATGGAAGCGATCGAGTCTGATGTTAAAAAACTAATTGACTAAGGTTTTATCAAGGAACAACATCCCGACTGGCTAGCAAATATTGTAACGATCTTTAAAAAGAATGAGAAAATCAGGATCTGCATCGATTTCAGAGACCTAAACCTGCCTGCCCAAAAGATGACTTTCCTCTTCCTATCATGGACGTTATCATCGACAACTTGTGGGTTAGAGAGAATGTCGTTCATGGATGGATTCTTGGGTTATAATCAAATCAAGATGTACCCAAACGACAAAAAGTGTATTGTGTTCAGAATTCCCCTCAGCATCTTCTGCTACACAGTCATTCCCTTCGGCTTAAAGAATGCAGGCGTCACATACTAACGGGCAAATGACAAAGATTTTCCAGGAATACCTATGGAAGACCATTTAGTGCTATCTTGATGACTTGGTCATGAAAAGCCATAGCAAAGATGACTACATTAAAGACTTGAGGACGATGTTCGATCTCATGCGATGCCACCAATTGAAGATGAACCCTACCAAGTCCTTCCTGAGAATGTCTAGCGGGAAATTCCTCAAATTAGTCATCACCACTAAGGGAATTCACATTGATTCTGATAAAGTGAAGGCGATACATGAATTGCAACACCCGAGGAACCTCAAAGAACTTAGAGGACTACAAGGGCGATTAGCTTATATCCATCGGTTCATCTCAAACCTATCTGGGAAATGCCAGCCATTCTTCAAGCTAACGAAGAAGGGCATGTCGTTCATTTGGGATGATGCTTGTCAGAAGGCATTCGAGGATATCAAAGTATATATGTCAAATCCTCCTGTTCACATTGCGCCAAAGTTAGGGAAACCATTCTTAATTTATGTCAAGGCGACAAACCACTCGTTAAGTGCTTTAGTCGCACAAGATGATGACAATGGTCATGAGCAGGCAATATGTTACCTGAGTTGTGCTTAGGTAGGTGCAGAATCTTGATATCTGATGATTAAGAAGGAGTGCCTCATCCTACTATTCATAATTAAGAAAATATGACATGACCTAGTTAGACAAACAATCTATGTCATTTTTATGAATTGGAGGTTAGCGAGATAGGCCTTACTCTTGTCCCAATACGACTTGCATTTCAAGCAACAGAAGTCGGTGAAATGGCAAGCAATTTGTGTTCTTCTAGCGACTAACCCTACGAGGGACAAAGATGAATTATATGAAGATTTGCCCGATGAAACTTACAAAGTTAACACTACCTCTCATAAGCAGGTGTGTCAATTGTACTTTGATGGTGCTTCTCGGGTAACTAATGTCGCGAGCGCCACCGGATGCTCTAAAATACCCTCAGGAGTTAGGGTTGTCCTAGTTTCCCTAAAGAAACATGTGATGTCTCGAGCCTATTCACTAACCGAGCTGTATCCTGTCACGCCCCGCTTCCCAAAATACCTAAGAATCGGAACGTGAACAAGTCCACGACGCATTAGATTAAGGAGAAATATACACTAATTTTTTTTCTTTCTTTTTATTTTCTTCTCAATCTAATACGCTAAGCGTCAAACACAAGAATATTAGTCACAGGTCCCCGATCACAATAGCAAGAATATATTAATAACCAAGAATAAGAAATAGATATATCAACAAAAGTAAATCATCCTAGACACAAAAAATATGGGTCAAACATACCCTTATTACAAAAACGATCCAACTAGGAATAAAATACAAAGTCCATAATAAAAGAAAGTACTACTAAAAATACTAAATCCATTTTTAACTAAAGAAAAGTATGGTAAAAGAGTTCTAATGTTCCACAACTACTATAGAAAAAACCACTACGCTCAGTTTGTTCTTCTACTCTATAGGAAAGACACTTCAGCTGGTAATATACCGGCTCTATTGCATAATCGAAATGGACCTGTCTGTCCCTTAAGTCTGACGCACACCAGATAAAACAGGTGTACGTCAGCATGCATGGCACACGGTAAGATCCCACATAGAAAAATGAAGCGGTCGAACGACCCACGCTATGATAGTAATAACAATAATAGGAATACAAGGGTACATAAAACTAGAAATCTACTAAATCAAAATATAATCCTCCACTAAATATGATAACATATAGCTATATACATACAGTAACTAGGTCGAATACTAACCATCCTAAAACTCACTGGTTCACCTCTCAAATAGGTCTAAGTTCGCATTATCAGAAGATTGACTGTTCACCATCCTCTACACTCATCTAATCCCACGAAACAGGTGGCTAGAGGACTATACGTAATCCGATCTCGGCCTGGTCCAGACTCAGGCAAACCTCAGGTGATGAAACAAGTCACGGACCCAAGTGGCGGAGCAGGTCACTTGGTCCAACAAACCAATCCCAGGATGAAACAAGTCACTGGTGCGAGCCTGGAAGTTAAGTCAACAATCACATTCGATCATGCGAACCAAAACTTTCTCATCCCAACACTTCTCATTCTTTCTAAGTCAACAATCAATCTGTATTAAAACTCTGGTTCACCACCTAATTTCAGTCAACATACCCACACATGTCACTAGGCTTGGTCGGGTGGCCTACACTAAAACCTGTCACGCCACGTTTCCTAAAATACTTGGGAATCAGAATGTGAACAAGTCCGCGATGCATTAGATTGAGGAGAAATATACACTAATTTTTTTCTTTCTTTTTCTTTTCTTCTCAATCTAATATGCTAAGCGTCAAACACAAGAATATCAGTCACAGGTCCCCAATCACAATAGCAAGAATATAATAATAGCCCAGAATAAGAAATAGACATATCATCAAAAGTAAAAAATCCTAGCTAGACACAAAAAATATGGGTCAAACATACCCATATTACAAAAACGGTCCAACTAGGAATAAAATACATAGTCCATAATAAAAAAAAGTACTGCTAAAAATACTAAATCAATTTTTAACTAAAGAAAAGTACGGTAAAAGAGCTCTAATGTTCCACAACTACTACAGATGAAAACCACTACGCTCAGTTTGTTCTTCTACTCTATCGGAAAGACACTCTGGCTGGGCATACAGCAGCTGTGTTGCATCATCGAACTGGACCTGTCCATCCCCTATGTCTGATGCACGCTAGAGAAAACAGGTGTACGTCAGCATGCATGGCACACGAAAAGATCCCACATAGAAAATGAAGCGGTCGAACGACCCATGCTATGAGAGTAATAATAATAATAGGAATACAAGGGTACATACAGCTAGAAATCTACTAAATCAAAATGTAATCCTCCACTAAACATGATAACATACAGCTATATGCATATAGTAACCAGGTCGAATACTAACCATCCTAAAACTCACTAGTTCACCTCTCAAATAGGTCTAAGTTCGCATTACCGGAAGACTGATTGTTCACCATCCTCTACGCCCATCCAATCCCGCGAAACAGGTAGCTAGAGGACTACACGCAATCCGATCTAAGCCTGGTCCGGACTCAGGCAAAGCTCAGGTGACGAAACAGGTTACGGACCCAAGTGGCAAAATAGGTCAATCGGTCCAACAAACCAACCCTAGGATGAAACAGGTCACTGGTGCGAGCTTGGAAGTTAAGTCAACCATCACATTTGATCATGCGAACCAAGACTTTCCCATCCTAACTCTTCTCATTCTTTCTAAGTTAACAATCAATCTCTATTTAAACTCTGGTTCACCACCTAATTTTAGTCAACATACCCACACATGTAACTAAATAACATCTAATATAACTACGATCAAAAAGGAAATTGAATACCACGATTGTTTTACACCAGAAATATCACAATTTTCAATCGTCATGATTATAAATTTATTAATTCCAAAAATTTCTTTCTCGTTACATTAATCCAGAACTAACCCCTTTTCCAAATCAACTTCTTTTCTTATAATAATAATCTTCAAATAAATCTAAAAAAATTCCTTCTATTAAAAGCATCTCGTAATTAATATCGTTCATCAACAAACTCATGCAGGTAATAACATATCACAGTCTAATCCATGCAATAAATTACTAACAGATATAAATAATAGAATATCAAATCAAGGGTAGTAGCATCTTGCCTACGATGAGTCGGCTGCGGGTGTGGCTAGGGGTGTCAGCGGGTATAGGGGCGGCTGGTCGGGGTGATGCTGGGATGCTGTCGGCGGCAGGTGGTCAGAGGCAGCGAGTTCGGGCATCGGGCTATAGGGGAAATAGGGGACGATGATGGGGTGGGCTCGGCGGCAGGTGGTCGGAGGAGATGGAAGGGAGGTGGTCAAGGGCTTAAGGAGCTGCCAGAACTCACGAGGGTGGTGGCAAGGTCGAAGGGTGGCGAAATCTGGTGGGGGCATGATCGGTGGGACTGGGTGGAAGGGGGTTAGCCTGTTAGTGGTAGCGAGCTCAAGTCGGAGCTCGATTGTCGGAGGGAACACCGGAGGAGGTCGGAGCGGCGTCGGGGTTGATGGTTAACGGTTAAGACGGCAGAGCACGGTGGCTGTGAGGCTAGACTTGGGCTGTCGGATGGAGGCGGAGGCGGATCTAGGCTTGGTCGAGTGGCCGAGGGTGGAGCGGAGAGGGTGGTCGGTGGTCGAAGCTTAGGGCTGAGGCAGCGGGGGTGCAGCTTAGGCGTAGCGTCGGAGGTGGAAGGTGATGGTGGTGGGAAACGCGGTGATGGGCGGCGACTGGATGAGAGCGGGGACGATGAGAGAGAGAGAGCTTGGGTGTAAAAACTAATAGGAAAAGAGGGATATTTATAGGTTAATATTAGAGTTAGGGTTAGTTATTCTAAAACGAAATTAATTAAAAATTAATTATTTATACATCAAAAATCAAATAATTACGGGATAAATATCTACAAATTAAAACGTACTAGTTGTATTAATACAACAGTTTATACGCAATAATCGTAATAATACGCATATTGTACAATTAAATGAGAATATTAATAAAAAATATATTTACTTACATTTAAAATCAAATAATTATGGGATAATTATCTGCACAATAAAATGTACCAGTTGTATTAATACAATAGATAATATGTAATAGTAGAAAAAATATAAGAAATTATATAAATAATATGTAATTAATAATACAACATAATACACGAAATAATACGTAATAGTAACAATAATACAACGTATTATTTAAAATAATATATAATAGTATCGATAACAAAATAGATTAATTCTAGAAATTTTTACTACACAAAATAAATTTATAAATATTAAAATCATTTAAATAAATATAAAATTTGGACTTTTAAGTCGTAGAAATTTCTATAAAATTAGGAAAAATACAAATACTCTTTTAAAAATAATAATTAAATATTTTAAAATACTAGAAAATTATTTTAACTAGTATCAAATTTTACGATCATTACATCCTACTCCCCCCTCCCCCTTGAAACAAATTCCATCCTCCGAATTAAACAAGCATGAAATATAAAGATAGATTCACTTCAACTCATATAAAGTTCAAAATATATTGCATATCCATAAATAAGAAAAGTCATATAAGGCGATTAAAAATAAGATACAAGATAGGACAGCTAAGATTCAGAAAGTAGATGAGGGTATCGTTGTCACATCTCAGACTCAATTTCCTAAGTCGACTCTCTAGGAGAATCTGGATGCCACATCACATGAACAAGCGGGACGGTCTTGTTCCAGATAATTTTCTCTCTTCGGTCCAAAATCCCCACATGCTGCTTCTTGTATGTCAAATTGGATCACTCCTCAATCTCCAAGAAATCTACGACATGACTCGGATCTCTGATGTATTTTCGCAACTGAGAAATGTGGAATACGCTATGCACTCCAGCCAGTACGGGTGGTAATGTAAGTCGGTACGCCACTTCTCCCACTCTCTCTAATACGTCAAAAGGTCCCACATATCGTGGACTCAATTTCCCACGCCTTCCAAAGTGAATAGTGCCTTGGTTAGGCAAAATCTTCAGGAACATGTAGTCTCCTGGCTGAAACTCCAAGTGCTAGCACTTCGCATCTGCCTAATTCTTGAATCTGTCTTGCGCTATGCGAAGTCTCTCCCGAATGATCCTGAGTACATCAACTGATTTATCAATCAACTCTAGCCAAAAAATCTCCTGCTCACCAACGTCATCCCAACTCAACGGAGAGTGGCACTTCCACCCATACAATGCCGCAAAAAGGACCATTCCAATACTAGCATGGAAGCTATTGTTGTATGCATACAAGCTCTAAGCATATCCTCCAAAATCTGAATGGTCCTCCCTGACTGCCCATCAGTCTGAGGATGATAAGCTATGCATTTGCCTACAAGCTCTTCCAAAACTCTAAAGTAAATCAGGTATCATGATCTGAGACGATGCACACTGGAACTCTGTGCAATCGCATGATCTCCTGCAATACTAGAGATTTACTAACACTCTTGGGGAAAGAACTCATTGAAATATATAGAGACAAATATTTTACCTCCATGTATCTCTAAGCAAGATGCTCCGTTGACTATAGCACTCAGAATGGAATGAAATAAGACGATTTGGATAATCAATCTACGATCACCCAAACAGAATCATTTCGTCTAGTGCTCTGAGGTAAGCCAGTAACGAAGTCCATGGTGACATGTTGCTACTTCCATTTTGGAATAGGCAATGGCTGTAAAAGACCTGCGATGCGCTGATGCTCTGCCTGCACTTGTTGACATACAAGGCACTTAGCCAAACTATGAGCCACATCTCTCTTCATACCATGCCACCAAAAGTTTAGCTTCATATCCTTATACATCTTCGTACCTCCAGGGTGAATAGAATACGGTGAGCTGTGAGCTTCACGTAATACCCCCTCTCGAACATCTCCTCCTCGTAGGCAGATACGAATCCCAAATCGTAATAATCCATCCTCATGAGCGACAAATTCCAATCAAAGACCAGCCACTGCTAACTCTCTGCACTTCTAAAGAAATGAGTCACCTGCTTGTGCAGCCTTGATTCGCTCGACCGGTGTCAATTGAATTTGAAGATTCATCAAAGAAGTGGTGACTCCTGGAAGAAGAACTTTTATACTCATATCTCTCACCTCCTGCTGAAGTCTCCACTGAGCCGTGAGGGTCATGATCATCAGCAGTCATCTCAAAGCATCTGGTACTACATTGACCTTGCCAGGGTGGTACTGAAGGTCAATGTCGTAATCCTCCATCAGCTTTAACTATTAGCGTTGCCTCATGTTAAGCTCCTTCTGAGTAAATATGTACTTCAAGCTCTTGTGGTCAGTGAACATGTTCACTTGCTCTCCCAACAGATAATGCCTCCAAATCTTAAGGGGAAAAATCATAGCTACCAACTCCAAGTCATGGGTAGGATAATTCTGCTCATGCTTCTTCATCTGACAAGAAGCATACGCCACCACATGACCATCCTGCTGAAGAACGCATCCCAATGCTCTACCTGATGCGTCACAAAACACCTCAAAGTTCTCACTCTTATCTGGTATCGTTAGGACTGGGGCCAAAATCAGTCAAGACTTTATCTCCTCAAACGCCTGCTCACAAGCGTCAGACCTGACAAACTTAATATCCTTCCTCGTAAGTCGCATCATCGGCTCTGCAATCTTCGAAAAATCTCTGATGAAGTGATGGTAGTAACCAGCTAATCTTAGGAAGCTCTTAATGTCAGACACCGACTTAGGGGTAAGCCAATCCTTCATTGTAGATACTTTCTCCAGATCCACTGATATGTCGTCTCCTAACACCATGTGCCCTAGGAACGCAATATGATCTAGCCTGAACTGGCACTTACTATATTTAGCGAATAGCCGATGCTCTCTCAAGGTCTTTAACACGTACCACAAATGCTCTACATGCTCTACTTCACTCTTAGAGTACACCAAGATATCATCAATAAAGACTTCCACAAACTTGTCTAGTACATCATAGAATACTAGATTCATTAGGTTCATGAATGTTGTCGGTGTATTAGTCACATCAAATGGTATTACTAAGAATTTATAATGTCCATATCTCGTCCGGAACGTAGTCTTGGGGACATCAGACCTTCACCTGGTAATACCTGCTCCATAAATCCAGCTCAGAAAATACTCTTGATCCTCCTAATTGATCGAAGATATTGTCGATATAGGGAAGTGGATATTTATTCTTCATTATCACCATATTCAACTCGCGGTAGTCGATGCACATCCGCTTGGATCTATCCTTCTTTCCCACAAGCAACACAGGTGCTCCTCAGGCTTATACACTAGGTCGTATCAAGCCTCTTTGGAAAAGATTATCCAACTGAGTCTGAAGCTCGGCCAACTCAGACGGGGGCATATAATAAGGGGTCCTTGAGATTGGAGCAACTCCCGGCTTCAAATCTATGGAAAACTCAATTGCCCGAATCGATGGCAATCCGTATATATTATCTGGAAACACATATTCAAATTCTCAAACTACAACTGGCTTCTTGGATTCCACTTGCATTATAGCTAACGTCACCTTCTTCGGTCTAGCTCTCCACTCTACAAGTTCGACCGATGTGCTGCCACTAAGGAACTCAAACCCCGGGTGATCCGGTATCTCAAATACTATGATCCAACGGCGACAATCAATGGTGGAAAAGAATAACCCTAACAAATCCATCCTAAATACTACATCAAAGCTCCACAAATCAATCACCAGAAATTCTGCAAAGAGTTCCCTCCCGCAGATGACCACAGGGCATGCTTCATAACCATTGGATACTACTAAGACACCACTATTAGTGTTGATATTCTAGCCTGTAGTCAGAGGAGTTATAGGAAGATAGTGGGTACTCGCAAATCGACGATACAAGAAAAAATAGGAGGCTCTAGAGTCAAAGAGTGATAAAGCAAGAACGGAAGAAACAAGAACCTAGCCTATTATAGGAGGAGGTAAATGAAACTAACTTAGTACTCATAAAAAATCCTATCATGATATCATTAGTTAATGCTAAATAAAGAAGTTCATATGCAAATAAAGCTAAGAATGAACAATTCTTACCAGTGATAACCTGGTTGTTCGCCTCAACTTCCACAACTTACATCATAAACATCTGACGTGGTAGTTGCTGCCTTTGTGCTTCCTAATAAGCCTGTATCTGTGGAGGAAGTGGCCCTGCTCAACGATAAGGTCTATGCTGAGGCGGTGCTTCTGGGGCAGGTCGAGGCGGAGCTGGAAGAGCTGTCCGAACTGGAGGTAGGAGCAAATGAGCTTGCTGCCGCTGTGGACAGTCCTAACTAATACGACCAGGGAATCCACAAGTATAGCAAAGACGGAGGCGCTTGGGCACTCCTGCTGGGTAGCACAATGAAGTTATAATAGGAACACTTCACCGAAGACTGACCATGAGACTACACTCCAGGACGATGATAGGGGTGGACGTGAGGGGGTGGCAGATGCTGAGAATGTTGCTGCCTCTATGGATTCTGCGGCTGCTTCTAAGGAGGACGCTCAACATTCCTAGCAAGAACTACTGGTGTTCTACTCTGAATCACATGTGGGTCTTTAGGTTCCTTATGCACACTCTCAATCTCATGTGCTCCATCCAGTACTGCATCGTGAGTCGCAAGTGATCCACCAGCAAGAGCAAACCTGATATACTTATCCAGAGCCTTCTGAAACACCTCCTAATAGTAGGGTCTGTAACCAGATGGGGAGCATATCGACTCAGGGAAGAGAACTCGGTCTCATACTCATCAAGTAATCAGCCTCCCTGCTTGAGCTCAACAAACCTACGTAGGAGTTCATCCTGAGCCAACGAAGGAAAATACTTTTTGTTGGAGCGCTTTGTGAACGTCTCCCACAGGATTGGCCTCTCAAGGTGGGTCTTCTCAGCTACCAACCAGATCCGAGCGGTATCAGTGAGCTGAATATCCATAAGATCTACCCATTCAAAAGGGGCAATATGGGTCACCGGGAGATGGTCTCGGTAACTTTCAAGAACTCTTCCGCTGATAGACGTCCTTCAGCACCTGAGAAGGAAGGCGGTCGCATATACCGAAACTCCCTAACACCAGACTCTGCGTGAGAGGGAGGCTGGTGATGTAGCTCCCTGTGCAGCTGCCTAGCCAAGTGCTGCTGATTAGTAACCAATCCGTGAATCATCGCCAGAAGTTGGTTCGGGTCCACTTTGGGCGGCGGGGCACTGCTACCAGACAAGTTACTATAGCCATACGTACCCACCATGGTTCTGAAGGGAAACGAGGATCAAAAAGAAAACTAAGGTTAAAATCAAAACAATATATTAGGAAAATAAGAACTAAAACATAGTTATTAAGATAATAGTATAAGAACTTAATTGTAGTCTTACGGATGAAATAAGAAATGTATCTAAGTTGTCCACTATATTCTTACTAGTGAGGACTCGGGACCATTACCTGCATGGGCCACCACTATAACCTGTCACGCCCCGCTTCCCAAAATACCTGGGAATCAGAACGTGAACAAGTCGGCGACGCATTAGAATGAGGAGAAATATACACTAATTTTATTCTTTCTTTTTCTTTTCTTCTCAATCTAATACGCTAAGCGTCAAACACAAGAATATCAATCGCAGGCCCCCGATCACAATAGTAAGAATATGATAATAACCCAGAGTAAGAAATAGACATATCATCAAAATTAAATTATCCTAGACATAAAAAATATGGGTCAAACATACCCTTATTACAAAAACAGTCTAACTAGGAATAAAATACATAGTCCATAATAAAAGAAAGTACTGCTGCATCATCAAAATTGACATGTCCGTCCCCTAAGTCTGACGCACACCAGAGGAAATAGGTGTACGTTAGCGTGCATGGCACACAGCAAGATCCCACATAGAAAAATGGAGCAGTCGAACGACCCATGCTATGACAGTAATAACAATAATAGGAATACAATGGTACATACAACTAGAAATCTACTAAATCAAAATGTAATCCTCCACTAAACATGATAACATACAACTATATACATACAGTAACAGAATCGAATTCTAACCATCCTAAAACTCACTGGTTCACCTCTCAAATAAGTTCAAGTCCGCATTATCGGAAGACTGAATGTTCACCATCCCTTACGCGCATCCAATCCTACGAAACAGGCCGCTAGAGGACTACACATAATCCAATCTCGGCCTGGTCCGGACTTAGGCAAAGCTCAGGTGACAAAACAGGTCACGGAGCCAAGTGGCGAAACAAGTCACTTGGTCCAACAAACCAACCCTAGGACGAAACAGGTCACTGGTGCTAGCCTGGAAGTTAAGTCAACAATCACATTTGATCATGCAATCCAAGACTTTCTCATCCCAACTCTTCTCATTCTTTCTAAGTCAACAATAAATCCCTATTAAAACTCTGGTTCACCACCTAATTTCAATCAACATACCCACATATGTGACTAGGTCTGTTCATGACGCACGAGGCCACTAAGTCATGAATAACTAATGGTTCTCAAACACAGTCAGGAACAATAAATAAGTCTAATTGATTCTATGTAATAACATGATGATAAGTCTAATACATTAAAATAAATTGCAAAACATAAAATATATTATGAATAGTAAAATCATGCATGCAATCCATTTTCATTAATATCTTGTTATTCGAACTTCTAAACAACTCATAAAATTTTCAGCAACTAAATAACATCTAATATAACTATGATCAAAAAGGAAATTGAAAACTGTGATTGTTTTACACATGAAATATCACAGTTTTCAATCGTCGTGGTTATAAATTTATTAACTCCAAAAATTTCTTTGAAAATTTCTTTCTCGTTATATTAATAAAAAACTAACCCCTTTTCCAAAATCAACTTCTTTTCTTATAATAATAATTTTAAAATAAATCTAAAAAAATATTTCTTCTATTAAAAGCATCTCATAACTAATATTATTTATCAACAAACTCACGCAGGTAATAATATATCATAGTCTAATCCATGCAATCAATTACTAACGGATATAAATAATGGAATATCAAATCAAGGGAAGCGGGATTTTGCCTACGACGAGTCGGTTACGGATGTGGCTAGCGGCGTCAGTGGGTATAGGGTGTTGGCCTTCTTGTTTTGATGATGATTTAACAAACAATTTACATCTAATATTGTTTGTCTAGTGTTTGTGTTTTGTATTCATTATAGACAAACAATATGTTAGAGGTTGGATGGATTCCGCCATAACAATCATATCAAATGGAGGTTGGCGGAATAGTATGTGAAGTTTTGTACAATTCAAGTTGAAGATCCAAGTTCAAGCTTCATCTGCAAGATTACCAAGTCAAGCCATCGAAGATCAATCAAGCGTGGGTAACTTAGTTTAAGTTTTATATTATGTGTGTTAGTACTTTAAGCTCAATCAATATACACACATACACGTTTTGGTTTTGTATATATATAGTGTACATATATGTTTTGGTTTAATTTCTTAGATATGAAACAAATATATTTTCATATACATACTCATATGTTTTATTTTCTATTATATTTGTGAAAATATTGTTTTCTTAGTTTATATACTTAACAATCATTATATACATATTTTATTAAGTCTACAAAATCATTTTGTATTGTTTCAAAACATGGTTAAGCTAAAATGTCAAAACTCATATGTTCACATTTTCATGTTTTGGACTATTTTACAAAATGATGATATTTCTCATTTGGGAAGTCCTTTTTGCTAAAATGTTATTTGGCATGTGTATTATCATGTCTACAATCATTTCCCAAAGTTTTACATTTTTCTGAATTTATTTGATATTTTTAAATAGGCTTTTAAAATCAGAAATTTGTTTCAAATTAATTTTTTGCATATGTCAGTTTGCGGTCGACCGCCCCTGAGTTCAAAAACTCAGTATGCCTTTTCTTGGCTCACGATCGATCGTGGCAGTCGACCATATGCAGTCCAGAAAGTTTCGCGGTCGACCGCCGCGATCAACCGTCAGCTTTTCAAAAGCCTAGTTTTCCCTTTTAGTTGCTCACGGTCGACCGCGAGTTTCCCACGGTCAACCGCCGCACTGTCTTTTCAGTTTCAACGGCTAGTTTCCAGAGTCGTTTGAGCCTAGGATTTTTGGTCTTTTGTTTGGGGTTTTTGACTGAGCTTTTGGGAGGCTATAAATACCCCCTTATACCTCAGTTGTAGAGAACCCAAGAAGTGTTTTTAAACAAGTTTTAAACAAGGGTTTAAGTGTGTTTTAGTGTCTGTTTGGTTTGTGAAGAAGTTTTCACAAGTGGAGGAGATCATCTTCCATTTTTGGGCTTCAATTTCCATCCCTCCATCTTGTTGTCTATTGAGAAGTTTTCTAAACTCTTATCTAGCTATAAATTTTCTTAGTTATTTGATTATCATTCTTTAAAGCCAGTTTTTGTATTGAGTTTAGATTTGATTTGATTTTCTCATTGCTTACACACACAACCATTGAGCTTATTATATTTACATACATTGTATAATTAGGTTGTGGGGAGTTGTAACAATTGAGAGTGAGCTACATTGAGTTCTCATCTATTGAGGAGAACATATTTATTATTACATTAAGAGTGTTGTAAGGTTTTCGGTGAGCTAGAAAACCGAGTGTGTTGTTGTGAAGTTATCAGTGAACTAGAAAACCGAGTGTGAGGAGTGAACGTTGATCGGTGAGCGTTAAAAACCAACATTGTGAGTGATTATGAACGTTGATCGGTGAACGTTGAAAACCGACATTGTGAGGTGTAAAAGTTATTCGGGTGAGCGTAGAAAACCCGGTTGTGATAGTGGATTTCTCTCTGAGAGTGGGGAGTGGAGACGTAGGATGGAAGGTCCGAAGTCCATGATCATTTGAGTGTGTTTGAGTTTGTTATTGGAGCATTTGCTTTTGTATTTATCTTATATCGCCAATTGTGCATTGCTCATTTATTTCATCCACTATCTTGTTTACGTTTATTTCACCCTTGTGTTAGTTTATATATCCTTGCATATATTTTTATCATATAGGATATATCTTATTATTCATATTGCTTATCCTAGCTCATATATCTTGTTGTATTTTATACTCGCTAGGATAACTTGTTAATTAATTTTAATTGGCATAAAATCGGATTAGATTAGCATAAGACCCTAATCACCCCCCTCTAGGGTCTAACATAGGGCGGCTAGTCGGAGTGGCAGTCGGACACTGTCGGTGGCAAGTGGTCGGAGGCAGCGGGTTCGGGCGTCAGGTTGTATGGGTAATAAGGGATGGCGACGAGGTGGGCTCGGTGGCAGGTGGTCGAAGGAGATGGCAGGGAGGTGGTTCAGAGGCTTGAGGAGCGGCTAGAACTCGGGATTGCACTAGCATGGCAAGGTCGGAGGGTGACGGAATGTGGTAGTGTCATGATCGGTGGGACTGGGCGGAATAGGGTTGGCCTGTTGGTGGCAGCGAGCTCAGGTTGGAGCTCGACTATAGGAGGAAACATAGGATGAGGTCAGAGCGGCATCGGGGTTGATGGCTGACGGTTAATATGGCGGAGCGCGGTGGCTGCGGGGCTGGCCTTGGGCTGTCAGATGGAGGCGGAGGCGGATCTAGGCTTAGTCGGGTGGCTGAGGGTGGAGCGGAGAGGGCGGTTGGCGGTCGAAGCTTGGGGCTGAGGCAGTGGGGGCACGACTTGGGCCGTGTATTAGAGGTGGAATGTGATGGTGGTGGGAAAGGAGGTGATGGGTAGCGGCTGGATGAGAGCGGGGAGGATGAGAAAGAAAGCGAAGAAAAGAGAGAGGAGAGAGAAAAGAGGTAC
This sequence comes from Asparagus kiusianus, assembly GCA_022839385.1. Lineage (NCBI taxonomy): Eukaryota > Viridiplantae > Streptophyta > Magnoliopsida > Asparagales > Asparagaceae > Asparagus > Asparagus kiusianus. The sequence continues at coordinate 397,613 of BQKN01000373.1, read as the reverse complement.
GGGGTGGCTGCGTAAAAATGAACAGGAGAAGAGGGATATTTATAGGTTAATATTAGGGTTAGGGTTAGTTATTCTAAAATGAAATTAATTAAAAAATAATTATTTATATTTAAAAAATCAAATAATTACGGGATAAATATCTTCAAATTAAAATGTACCAATTGTATTAATATAACTGTTGATACGTAATAATCTTAATAATACGAATATTGTACAATTAAATAAGAATAATTAATAAAAAATATATTTAGTTATATTTTAAATAATTATAGGATAATAATCTCATAATAAAACGTACCAGTCGTACTAATACAATAGATAATATGCAATAGTAGAAATAATACAATAAATTATACAAATAATATGTAATTAATAATACAACATAATACACGAAATAATACATAATAATAATAATACAACGTATTATTTAAAATAAGATGTAATAGTATCGATAACAAAATAGATTAATTCCAAAAATTTTACCGCACAAAATAAATTTATAAATATTATAATCATTTAAATAAATATAAAATTTGGACTTTTAAGTCGTAGAAATTTCTAGAAAATTAGGAAAAATACAAATACTCTTTTAAAAATAATAATTAAATATTTTAAAATAATAAAAAATTATTTTAACTAGTATTAAATTTTACGATCATTACATGTTCTAACAACGTAGCCAAATACAACGCGCTACACATTAGGCTTAGTTTCGCCAAAGAGCCAGGGTCGAGCATCTCGAAGCTTTTGGTGATTATCAACTGATAGTCAACCAAGTTTAAGGAGAGTACGAAGTTAGAAATCGAGATGGCAGACTCATTTGAAGAATTTTTAATCGAGTATATTCTGCTTCTTCAGACCGCATATGCTGATGTACTAGCGGTATTAGCAGTATCTTTGGCTCAGCCTCCCAACACAGAACAATAGATCACTGTGAGAACTCACCAACTCTTCTTATTGGACTGTGCCTTAGACATCAAAGAGGCGCATTTGGCTAGAATTGAACACGAGCCTCAAGATTGGCAATCTCACATTATCGACTATATCTTGCACGATATCTTACAAGAAGACATAGAAGAAAGATACTCGGTCAGATGAAGACCACCAAGATTCTATTACAACATGGTGACCCAAATGTTGTATCGTCATGCATACGGCGGTTTGCTACTTTGATGCCTTTCGACCAAAGAGGTAGAAGACACACTCAAAGAAGCACATGACGGAACCTATGGTGCGCATCAGCCCAGTCCCAAGCTCTACGATCCCCTCAGATGGATGGGATATTCACACGTGTCAAATACATGTAAAATACATGCACCAACCCTTGGAGCATTTACACCCTTTGGCCACATCATGGCTATTCGATACATGGGTAATAGACATCGTCGGTCCTATTTTCCCATCGTCAGCCAAAGGTGACCGTTTCATTTTAGCAATCACCGACTACTTCTCCAAGTGGGCCAAAGTAATTCTACTCAAAGAAGTAAGACAAGCGATGTTGTCAAAATCATCAAACATTATATTATCTATCGATACGGTGTACAAAGAAAAATTGTGCATGATAACAGCCCCCCGTTTGTCAGCAATGCCTTCATCAAATTCTGTGGAAAGTTTAGGATTCAAGACATCTCGTCGATGGCATATAATCCCATGGCGAACGGATTAGCTAAATCTTTCAACAAAACCATTATTAAGATTTTGTTAAAGCTTGTAAGAACTAATAAATGAGACTGGGACGACAAACTCAGCAAAGCTCTCTTGGCCTATAGCACCGTAGTACGCACACCTACCGGAGCAACTCTGTATTCTCTAGTATACGAGTGTGAAGCCATCCTTCCCCTGGAAATCCAAATTCCATCCCTTTCCATTGCTCTCGCAATAGGGATGATGATAAAGGAACAATATCAGAAACATCTCAAAGAACTTGAGATGTTAGACGAAAAGCGATTGGAAGCTCAGCAGTAAATTAAGTTCTACCAAGCCAAAATCTCCAGGGCCTTTGACAAGAAAGTCAAACAATGGAGTTTTAAGGAAGGAGACTTGGTTATTGCTGTCTGGCACCTAATGATTCTTAATTCTAATATGAAATGCAAATTCTAACCTAAATAAGAAGAACCATTTGTGGTAGAGATAATCTATTCAAACGGTGCGTATCGTCTAATCGCCCAAGATGTTGATAAACTCATGATGCCAATAAATGGAAAGTTACTAAAAAAGTACTATCCTTAATATGTTTGGGATAACCTATTTAATGGGAGATTCCTAGAGAATACTCTAAATATTCTTAAGGATATTCCACCAAAAGGAAGTTCCTGGGGGATACTACACATAGTATTCCTAAGAATAACCCGGCATTAAGATGATCTAACATACTCCCACTACGATTCGCAAGAAGTTCCTAAGAATAGTATGCATGGTATTCTTAATGATAACACGAGATCAGCTAATTATTCAAGATGAAGATCAGTCATCTAAATAATTCATTCTTAATCATAAAAAATTGATTAAGAACCTCCCACTATGGCTATATAATCATTTTTAAAATAATAAAAACCCTCCCACTATGATTTTTTGAGTACTCTTTCGTCGAGATGAGATTCAATGACTTCATCGGGTTAATCTTCCCTCACGAAGCACCCTAGGTGTAACTATAGAGTGCTTGATGATTTATGATTCTCCACGAACAAGTCCCTCACTGATCAAATAACTGACAGTGGGTCCACCAAAATTCTTTTTGGCTAAGTCCATCCAACCTCCTACCGTGTTTGTACGCTTAACACTCCCATTGTTAGAGTCCTAACACGACACTCAAAAGGTCGATCTGCTAATCCTTGGCAATTATCAAACTTTCTTTCATGTTAAGTCCTACTTGACACCAAAAACCCTACTCAGTGTTTTGTACAAGTCAACATTCCTACTTTTATTTATACCCCACTCTCACTGCTTGTTTGGTCAAAACTTCCTATAGTTAGGACCAAAGCCAAAATCTCCTCTCAGTTCCTTTTATGAATGAGAAGTCCACTTTAAAAAAAACGGAATTCTCTTCGACAAACAAAAGGCCTCCATTCAAGTTGAACGATCAAACCTATAAAAGTTAGGGTCATCTCAAAAACTCCCTACCTAGTCAAACCATCAAATGGTTAGGACCACAATCGAAACTCCTTTTCGATAAATGAAAGGCTTTTACTCTTTCCCCTTCGGTCAAACCTATAAAAGTTTTGGCTGAAGTTGGGATTCCATCTCGATAAATTAGAAATTCATTTTCAGATCTGATAACCAATCCTATAAAAGTTAGGGTTATTCAGATTGTTTCGATTCTCGGTGTGGAGATCCCACTCGGAGTTTCACCATCCTAGATTCTTGAAGTGGAGATCCCACCTTGAGTTTCCTTTATAGTAGGAGATAGAATATAAAATTCTTCTCCTCTAGCATTGGATTCACCTTTATCCTAAAAAGAAGACCTAGAGATAGAATATAAAATTCTTTCTCTTTAGTATCGAGTTTGTCTTGCCCTAAGAGAAGACACCACACTTTAACTCTAGAATCCATGCTTTACACGCACGGGGGATTTTATCTCAAACCCTAAGTAGAGATAAGTCTACGCCTAATACGCATTATCGGTTAGTCTTTTACCGTAAAAACCCATGTATTTGACATTATGGTAGGCTGTTATTAATGACACTAGAATCCATGCTTTACACGTATGGAGGATTTTATCTTGAACCTTAAGTAGAGATAAGCCTATACCTAATACGCATTGCCGGTTAGTCTTTTTTCGTAAAAAGGACAAAAGCTTACGTATTCGACATCGTGGCAGGTTGTTATTTATAACACCAGAATCAATACTTTACATGCATGGGAGATTTTATCTTGAACCCTAAGTAGAGATAAGTCTATGCCTAACACGCGTTGCCGGTTAGTTTTTTACCATAAAAAGGACAAAAGCCCATTTATTCGATAACGTGAAAGATTGTTATTAATAGCACCAGAATCCATGTTTTACATGCATGGGGAATTTTATCTCGAATCCTAAGTAGAGATAAGCATACACCTAACACACGTTACCGGTTAGTCTTTTGCCGTAAAAAGGACAAAAGCTCACATATTCGACATCATGGTGGGTTGTTATTAATAGCACCAGAATCAATGTTTTACACACATGGGGGATTTTATCTTAAACCCTAAGTAGAGATAAGCCTACACCTAACATGTGTTGTCGATTAGTCTTTTCCCATAAAAATGACAAAAGCTTATGTATTCGATATCGTAGCACCAAAATCCATGTCTTTAATGCATGGGGGACTTTATTTCGATCCAAAATTAAAGATAAGTCTGCATCTAACACATGCAGCTGGGTAGCACATTCCCATAAAAATAACAAAGTCTATGTATTCAATATCATAGGATTAAGTCTAAGAGAATTTGTTTTTTTTAGCACAACGTTATATGTGAAACGGACTTAGATAATTCACATACTAGCCCGATTTAAACGGTAATCGGTATAAGTATATCAAATCTGTTAATGGTTGAGGGTTTGCTAAAAATCCTATGAGTATTATGGTTGATTATTCCAAACTGAATGAGAAATAATAGTAAAAATAAAATGAACAAAAATATCTTCTATTAATAAAAATCGAGTTAGTAGATACAAGAATTGTAATACGCATCCAGCAATTTAGCCTTGAAAGATTCTTTAGTGGAAGCTAATGTTTTCACGGCCTCTTCCTCCATATTGGCTAGCTTCTATTCCCAGAGTTCTAACTTTTCAGATATCACGACTCGAGTGTGTTCATCATTAGCCCTTGCCAATTCCTAGATGGCCCGAGCCTCCTCCTCTGCCTGAAGCTCTTGCTTAAGCCGTGCATTCTTAGCGTCACTTAATACAAGAGAGGAATCAAGATTACACAGAGCTTGCCAGTTTTTCAGTAAGGGCTATCCTCATCCGATCTACCCATCCTCGTTGCGTTTGAACCTCAAGTCTAGCAGATACACGGGTATCACACCTCATTTTAAATCGAGATTCCATCTGAGCAGCTATGTAGGCAGGATCACATATAGCTTGGAACTCCTGACCTTTTGAAATTCACGTTCCAGACGGTCCAAGTCATCAGTAATAGCCTTCGCTAGATCTGGGGAGCCTGTATTCTTTATGAAGACCATCTTGAGCTCAAGAAACGACCTGAATTGATCGAAAGAAAGACTCTTCTAGAGAATTTTGTCGATCATCATGCTCACAAAGGAGAAGAAGTGACTGAATTCCATGCAAAGAATGGTTTGGTCTAAGTCATCATCTGATAGCAGCGCTTTGACGAGATCGTGAAACTAGGACGAGAGCCCTACGAGGAAAATAAGAGATCAATATTTTGAAATATAAAATATCTCTAAGTCAAATAACGGTGTGGAACTTACCAACGTCGGCAGAGCTTTCCTTAGTTGAACGCCCCGCACTTGGTTCCGCTTGTCCAACCTCATGAACCGGTGGAATTACTGCTGTTGTAACAGCTATTGACGAACCAACTTCTTCAGTTGGTCTCATGACTTGTTCAATAAGGCTAGTACGCAAAGTTGCGGTGGTCGCTTTGACCGTCGATTCTGAACGAATGATGAGCTGAGTCTGAGGAATCGATGACTGAGCCTCGATAATAGTCCTCGCTAACAGAAATAAATTGAGACCCTCAGATTCATTAGACTTTCCAACAAGAGTAGTTGTATCAGTCTCAACAACTGGTCCTATGATTAAAACTCCCCTATGGTTAAGTGAAACCGATAAATGAATGACTGCAACAGAGGGGTAAGATTCATACCTGTGGATGAACCAGCCTCAATAATTGGTTCGGGGGCTTCGCAATATGCTTGCTCAGATAACATACTACTGAGCAGCCCATCATTAGCCTCGAAAGAGATTTGTATCAGGTCAAATGGAGGTGCATGCGACTCTCCGATGTCCACATGGTGAAGGGTTTCTTCTTCATCTAAACCCTCTATCGAGACGTCTACAGGAAGTATTAAGTGTTAAAGTAGAAGAAAGAAAAGTTTAGAATTTACAAAGAATGAAAATTAAACTCACCTCTAGCAGTTGTAGCGGGTTCCGTGGACCAAACGTTCACGCCCACTCCTTATAATTTCTCTAAAAGAGGATGAAGCATAGAAATAATTAGCGGAGGCACAAATTCTAAATCATTCAATTCCCATAACTTCCACTTGAATGATGTACTACTGGAGTTAAATATACCTAGGATTGAAACCCTCACAGTTGAATCAGGTCTGGCACTGACACCATCGCTAATTTCAACAGTTGCACCCGCTTCAACACTCGTGGGCTCCTCAGCCTTGGCCTCATGCATTTGTTGTTTGAAGCCAGGTTCTCTGAAAAAAGCAAAACCAGGAGAAGGAGGGTTGTATGATATTTCACCTTCTTCGGATCTTCAAAGAAAAATGGAATTTTTTTAGGCCAAAAATTTAATGAGTAGGAGAATTGAAAGGCTATGCAAAGGTGAGTGATTACCTCCTCTCCTGATAGGTGTAGCACCAACTGGTTCCAACTCAAAAGCACGCGGATTGACATGTAACTTGTGCGCCACCTTCTTCCGCTTCACGGACTGAGCCTCTTTGGGAACAATGAGTCTCGCCTGCTCAAACATAGAACGTGAATCCACCCACGAAACAACTTGAGCTACAGTTCAAGATCTCATTCGGCGGATGAGGTGATACTCTTCTTCCTCTTATTCTTCAAAATCCACACCTAGAATTTCAACAGTCATCTTGTTAGGATAGGTGAATAAAACTTGTAGCCTCGACTTCTTTGAAGCTGGTGGAAGCTTAGGCAAGTTGGATCAGTGAGTCCGATCAGCAATTGCCAGAGCCAACAATTCTTCAAAAAAGGAGTTTGACAGACCTGTCCTGCATTCTACTTCATTGTCGCCTGCCCCTGTGCCTTCATCTCTTACAACATCTTCTTCCGAAGTTTCTTCATGAGAATGAAATATCACCTCTTCTTCCTCCATTACTTATTTGCCCTTACCGGAAGGACCGGCGGGCTCTTTTTCGTCTCCTCTACTGTACAGCCTCCTGAACCATTCTATTAGCAATCCGAACTGCTTCTTCTACCGCTAACTCTGTAATTGACCTCTCCTGGACGTGTTCATTAGTTACTAGTAACCACCTATAGTATAAGAATGTAAGCTCCAATCGGCGTTCAGTACCTGGAAGACTGAACCTAGCACTGGTGCAACCCGTCATGCTCCATAGCCATGCCCGAGTGCCATCCATTAGTCCTCCACGAGTCTGAAGCTACCGGTTTGGGTTTCTAATGTATAGTTGATCATATTCGAACTAACGAACGAACCGATTAGGCAAATACAGCTCTATGTAGCAGTGACTCCTCACCCAGAAGATCAGATAACACGGTCTGATATTTATCAGCCATCTGAAGTAGCCGGTGTCAAGGGAAGTCCAGTTCCATCTTTGGCCTTTCTTCATCAACTAAGGAATCATCATACTGACTAGAAAACTGTGGGAAGCATGTGAAGAACACCCAACACTTGTAGATTGTAGATACTTCCTCACCTTTGGGAGGCCACACCCTTTCCATTTACTCTCTTCAAGCAATCGCAGCAGGAGAATGGATGGATTTGCGCCATTCATTGTTGACATCATGTCAGAGCGGTGAAGAACCAGCCACACCATTAGGTAGGAGTAGGAGGGTTCTACTTTCGCGAGAGGGATCTGAGCTGATGGCGTATCTCCTCCCTGTGTGAAAGTAGCAACTACTAGACGGAGCCCATGGTGTATGCCGGCAACCATCGCCGAAAGCAAGGAGATACTCTTCCCTTGAGCAAGCTGAACCACCAGAAAGAGTACCTCTATCGGTAGGGTGTCAGTGGACTGGTACAGCACCACGTACTTCTTAAACTAGAGTGCGTGGTAACCGGCCAAGAGAGTCATCGGCTGGATTGGTTTCTATGCATGTCGTAACCAGAGCCCATGGAATCTTAGCCTCAACACCAGTAGTAGTATAAGATCGGGCACCAGATCTCTTGATTAACTCATTGACCTTTGAGGGAGTTAATGGCACCAGCTCACAGCTTGCCTCGCTAGAGCTATCCTCTAAATGTTTGAACAGATAATCTGTGAATTGCCATTAGACAAACACTTGCTAAAGCTGTCTTGTAGTAGAAGGAGAGATCCTATAATGTATCGTATCGGGTGGGCATGCGTGCCTTCAACTGATCCAAATGCTAGTTGGAGGAAAAGTATTCCTGGTATGGCATGTTCCTCATCGGCAGACTAGTAACTTTGTGCATCTCGTGAAGTGCTAATCCTAACTCCCTGTGCTTGGTCAAGAAAGTGTTCGTATCTGGATTATATAGCTCTAAAAGTGTGAATAAATGATGAACACTAACTGGCAACCCATACTTGGTAGCACGGACGGCTGCATACAATCCACTGGTCTTCAACTCTACACTTAGTCGGCTGAGGATGTATCTAGTCATACGAGCCCACCATTTCTTCTATGAGGAGTGGAGCAACACGTAGCACCTGTTACCAGTGACGGGTAGCTCACACCCTAATCTCGCAAGATGTTCCTTACAGTGTTAGCAACCGTGAATAATTCACCTTGAGGTGGCTGATCTAGTCCTAGCACACCGGGATGCAATTTAGTGATGTGGTTCCAGTCACTTGAGCCCAAAATCATCTGATTAGAGATATACCCACAATGGACATAGGCGTGTTCCTCTGTTAAACGCCACGACATATACCGTATCACAGTTTGCCTCCGTAATTCAGTTAGTGAATGATGGCGAGGAATTAGGGGAAGATATAGGAGACCTCCATCATCTTTATGTAGCCACTGCTCAGCTTCGAAAGATATAGCAGCCAGGTCTTCAACGGAGTCGCTGAACAAATAATCTAGTTTCCTCAAAGGATGGATAGAGCTGGAATCTTTGACAAGTGGTGCATCGGTGATTAATTGCCATAGGATACGGCAATCTCCCTTTCACACCATCTGAGGAAGTTCTTCAGGCCCACCCAGAGCAAATTAGGGGATAGCAGGGATGAGCATAGGGTCATCAGTACCGGCATAAGCCTCACCATGGTGGCTGTCCACTATGTTACGGGAGAATACCTCTGGAGGGAATTCAACTGAAAATGAGTAACGTGTATTTATCAAACACGGTTACAAGAATATTCTAAGGCAATACAAGGTGTTGAACTCATCCCACGAATATGTGAGATAGAGTCATTGCCCTATATCTGGCGAGGCGATTTCAACTATATTACACACATGGAGGACGATGTACATTGTCACACGGATAAAGCGATTATATACCACATCCTACAGAACACGATACAGCATGAAATTGTCTCTTATTGCCTTAAGACGTGTTTTGACCAAGCAAAACACATCTTTTAAGCATCAACACTCACAAAAGGAGGGTTTCAACTCTTCCTAATTGCCTCACAAAGTGTGATGCCCCTGGTTTCACACATGGCTGTAGTCCACTAGTAGAAAAAAGGGCATTGGCGACGGGGAAATCTGTCACCAATACATATTGGTGATGGAAATGGATCCGTCACCAATAAATCTGTCGCCAATAAGTATTGGTGACATGTTTCCCCCTCACCAATACTTATTGACGACAGACGACTATTGGTGATAGATTTCTTTGGCGACGGGTGGTTCCCGTCACCAATAAACATTGGTGAAGAATTTCCCCGTCGCCAATGCACATCGGTGTCGGGAGATCTATCGCTAATGTTTAAGCATTAGCGACGGATTTTCCCATCGCCAATGTGCATTAGCGACGTGTAGATCCATCACCAATGTTTAAAACATTGGCGGCAGGTAAATCACTGTCGCTAATGTTTTAAACATTAGCGACGGATCACCCTATCGGCAATGTGCATTGGCTATGGGGAAATCCATTGCTAATGTGCATTGGCGATGGGGAAATCCGTCGCCAATGTATATATTTACGTAAAAAAATTTAATTTTCTGGTAGCCTCCCATACGAGAATACACATATAGCCTATATCGGCATCAATCCAATAAAAATATTTAACAATATATCATAAAATCAACCATGATATACATTCACACTCTAAATGAATACTCATCCAATTTCATCCGTTAATCTACAATATCGAACAATACTCATCATATAATCACAATCACAATACATTTCGCATGCTAAAATAATATTCTTTCAATACGCAATAAAATTGGACTAAATAATTAGACAATATGTGACTAAAAAACATAGGTTCTTTTCCCTTCTAACTTCTTCAAGACCAACAAAACCAAACTGAGCTAGTATAGATTAACCGGATATTTACGAGCATTGAGTTCTAGCTTCCTCAGTACGGCCTTGTCGAGATCGACACAGTAGATATTAGAGAGCCTTAGCAGATACAGAAGAACATCAAAGAGCTCTTTGCCGACATGCTCCTTCTCTTTCTCATCCCAATCGGGGAGCCCTTTCGAGACTTCCCCTTTCCATTGAAATACCTCAGATAGCTCTCCTACATATCCCACCTTCAACCAAAATAAGGGGCACAACAACAACAATAATTAGTTAGTTGAAAATACAAAACTCATATTTCCCCCTTACAGTGATGGACTACTTCTTTGCAAAGAAATGAAAATAACAACAAAATCACATTGATGGGTGTTTAAAATAAATGTCAAAGTGTTCAAATTCCTGTCAAGAGTAAACCAAACACAGGGCATTGATTGCAAAAACCAAAACCGACAAGAAATGAAAAGCACTGTAGAAGGGACAAAATCAGAAGGAATGACTTTATTATTTCACTGCTCTTTTGTTTTCGTTTTTCCTACAAAGAGAGAGTAGTATTCTCTTGTGATAGGTTCATTATTAATTATTTGGTTGAACACAACCAAATCCATCTTTTTCCTACCTGAAACATGCAAGACATTTCTTATACATGGACCACTTTCGTGTGAAGGAATCACATTTAACAAACAAAGAGGAAGAACCATTATTGTGTGTGCTAGCTTAATAATAACATCAGAAGGTAAAGATGTCAAAATTTAACCAAAACATAATGAAAAATACACAAGAGACTAGCACTAGGAAGCATCTTACAATCAAGGAGGAGGGCGTCGTCGTGGAGAGGAGGGCGTCGGAGAGGAAGGAGCACAAGTCATCATCGCGGGTAAGGAGGGCGTCATCAGAGCGGGAGGAGGGCGTCATCGCGGAGAGGAGGGCGTCGGAGAGGAAGGAGCACAAGTCATCATCGTGGGTAGGGAGGGCGTCATCAGAGCGGGAGGAGGGCGTCGGAGCGGGTAGGGAGGGGCTCGGAAAGAGTAGGGAGGAGCATAGGTCGTCGACAAGAAATGGAGATGAGACTAAGAGATTGGGACTTCGAGAATCGGCTGCCTCAGATCTAGGGTTTGTGAGATGGTCACTTGGTGGAATGGGGAGTTAAAACTATTTATATTGGTTCATGAGTTGCTAAGTGCAAATCTGAACCGTTCATTGTTGATCAAAAGGACATGTGAAACCCTAGGTCCCTTAACATGTCTATTTATATATGGGTAGAAGTTGTAATAAAAATTTTGATGGATAATATTTACAACAAGTTTAATTAATAGGATTAACATATAAAAAGTTATCGAATAGTTCTAAAAACTCTAATAAAACTCTATCCAAACTATTTTCATCCGGTTTTTAGTGATTAAATCTAATTTAGCACCTCTCAGATTCATTTATGAAGTTTATAGGCTCAAATTCATCCGTAAACGAAGCCAAGAGTAGTGGAGGTCATCGAATCTACTAGCATAAAGAATAAACATAAATAATTTTTAAAATTAACATAAAATTTTTAATTAATTAAAAAGGTCTATGATAAGTTCTAGTATATCAATAACAATACCAATATAGTTACATGTTCGTACCACGTATATCTAAAAAAGATATTCTCATTCGTATCTCACCATCTTCTTATCATTTTCACTTTTCGCATCATTTTCTCTGAACTAATCAAAGTCAAAGTCAAACTCACTAATACTAATCGTATATCAAAGTATATTTATTCTATTAAAGAAATAAAATTTTAAGTATTATTAAAATTAAGAAATAAAAATTATTCCTTTTTACTCTATATATGATGTGTATATATTTAAATCAAAATTTAATTAGAAAATAGATTTAAGAGTATTTGAGTCTTAAAATCGGTATATAAAACTTAAGAAGAAGTGGTAAGTGGTTAAAAATGCGACATCATATATGCAAAATACAAACAATAACTGGTGACCAATTTTAAATGAATATTTAATGAACAAGTAAATCGAATAATCATCTAATCAAATTATAATCATTAGCAAACTCGAATACTAAAAAATAAATTTTATAAATAAATCGAATATACATCTTATTGGCGACGGATGCATTCCGTCGCCAATACTTATTGGTGACGTACATGATCCGTCGCTAATGTTTTTCATCGCCAATAGTTATTAGCAATGAAAAACATTGGAGACGGATCGTGTCCGTCGCCAATGCTTATTGGCGACGGATCGTGTACGTCGCCAATAAGTATTAGAGATGGACACGTTCTGTCGCCAATATGTATTAGCGACGGATGTGTTCCGTCGCTAATATCTTTGAGTTATTAGCAACGGAAAACATTAGCGATGGATTGTGTCCGTTGCCAATAGGTATTGACGACAGATTGTGTCCGTCGCCAATAGGTATTGGCGACGGACACGATCCGTCGCCAATACCTATTGGCGATGAAAACGATTCGTCGCTAATGTTTTTCGTCACTAATGGTTATTGGTGATGGAAAAAACATTAGTGACGGACAAAATCCATCGCCAATACAAACATTGGTGACGGGGTATTGGCTACGGGTTTATTTTCGTCGCTAATGTTTGTATTAGAGACGGATTTTGAATCCGTCGCCAAGTCGTTAATACTCTATTTTCTACTAGTGGTCCAGGATGAATCCAGAAATGTCAAACCTATCATGTACCTATACTATTCAATAACAAGTTTTACTAATTACAGTAATATCCTCTAGTGGAATCAAAAAGAAAGTGCAGGTACAAACAGGTAAAAAAAGGAAAATAACTACAACAGACATGATATAAGAAAGAGTATCTTATAAATAAATCATGTCTCAATAAACAAGTCTGGAACACATCTGTCTTTATGAAATATATGAATTTATCATGACATGGATCAACTAAGAATGTATCAAGGCCCACTGCCTTTACAAAGTGAGAAAACATAAAGAAAAGTCTAATGACTGAATATAAAGTCTATCTAGTATGGAGTCTCATCTACTAGCTCATATAACGGCAACTATGCATGAATCCCATCATTATGCGACTCTCCGATACTCTGAACCGCCTGAAAAGAAGAACAAAAATGAAAAGAACAACAAGAAAAAACATCAGCGTGCTTAAGCCAGATCACCTACATCCGCCCCTAGGTAAAAGGCTACTACATGAGTTATACCGTAATTAGCATCTGCCAAACACATTGGGCGGTCAATTCATATAAGTTAGCTTTTCTGATTCGTTTCAATTAATAGTACCCCCGTGCAAGACAACTATTAATAATTTTAAACTCTGCGCATAACTATGTGGAAACGAATCTATAGGTTTTGTGCACATTCGTGCGGATACAACAATATAGGTACACCGACCTTTGCGCACACTCGTACGGATACCAAAACATAGGTTCACAAACCTCTACGCACACTCTAGTGCGGATACCATAATATAGGTTCAACAACCTTTGCGCACACTCTAGTGCGGATACTATAATATAGGTACAACAATCTCTACACATACTCTAGTGCGGATACAATACGATAGGAAAAATGTAATGAAATTAACACTAGATGAAATCCTTCTCTAGGGTATTCCCATATGTATTAAAACACTATTCATCGGTAATTATGTCTATATTATGCACTATCAGGTAACTGAAACCCCATGCTCACATCTCAAAGTAAAACAATTCATAATACAGAAAATCAGCTTTAGTAGTTGACTACTAAGCTTAGTAGTCGACTACATTGAGTCCTCCAGACTGTAATTCACGACTCAAGATTAGTAGTCAACTAATCACATCATTCATCGAAAACTCTATATTAACTCAATCTTTGTTAATAAATTTAGACTTGAGTAGTGGACTACTTAACTTAGTAGTTGACTACTGTGTCGAAACCTGCACGGAATCATGCACAAACAACACCTTGCAATCGTTGAGTTATCATCATACTTTAACATAGTATAAAACTAGTAAATGCAGATTAAAAGAATCATACTCATGATTATTTAACCCTTGATTTAACTAACTTAGTTTAATCTCCTCATTTAAACAAAACTGACATAAACCATAATTTTCTATTTGGTCAACATGAAATATGCTTGCATATTAAACTTGAAACTTATATAAATTCATTTGTTCACATTTACAGAACAACAATATCCTAAACCTAGGGTTTAATCATACTTGATTTACATGCAAGCTCTTTTTATCACAAGATTAGGGTATTAAACATAATTAATGCATAGATAAAACAGAAATAAACGAAGATCTACACAACCTAGTGATTATAATCATGTTCTTGTTAATACTAGAAAGTAAAACTTGTATATCTTAACATCAGATTAAGATTTCACATCACAAATCTATCTTTTATCATGTTGAACAGAAGATCTATGCATTAAAATAACCATATTACTTCATAAACACATGATTAACATTATGGATAAGGTTTGCATGCAGGAGGTCTTGCCTCTATCACTGTGTTGATCTCTTAAATGTGTGTACAACTCCTCTCTTTAGCTACAGCTCTCGATCTCGCCCTCCACTCGAAGTCGCATCTCAAAATGCATCAAGGAACTCGCAATTTCAGATCTAGGGTTTAAGGGAAAATAGGTGGCTAAAAACTAATGAGAGAATCTTAAGAATTATGTTTAAAACACGTTTATATAGTTAGGTTATCAATCGGGTTCAAAAACAACACAAATCCAACGTGAAAATTGAAACCTGGCACGTCTAGGAATCCACGATAGTCAACTACTCTCCTTAGTAGTTGACTACACTATAACTCACAAAATTTGTATATTTCTTACGAGCTCTTAGTAGTTGACTACTAAGGTTAATAGTCCATAACTAAGGATCTGATTACACTGATTTATATTATTCTCATATATATATATATATATACATTCAATTGATCTCTAATCAATTCTTGACATACTCAAGCATAAAAAATATGCTATTTATCATAGCATAACATATTTAATATTATTTATCACATAATATTAAAATTTGTGGGGTTTTACATTCTTCCCCCCTTAAAAGAATTTCGTCCCTAAAATTCCGTAACTGTATCATAAAAGTATCCACATTTAACAGTCTAGAATGTGAGTGCTCCTACTTAACCTCTGACTAAGTAGAACTAGTACGTTGGGGGAAAATCCAAACAAGGAACCTCCTATGTATATACCATATGTTCTAAGTGACTAGAAATTAAGTATTAGTACCCACATTTTAGTATTAAAAATAAATATGTCCACATCGACCATCATGTGTATAAGCAAATCATAATTAAATCAATCAAATTACCTGATCAAATAGGTGCGAGTAGTCGTGACGCATATCCTCTTCGCTCTCCCAAGAAGCCTCCTCAGTTCTGCTTCTTTTCCACTGAACTTTCACTAAGGGAATCACTTTATTTCTTAGTTTCTTGTCCTCTCTTGCAAGGATGCAAACTAGTACCTCAATGGTGGATAAATCTATCTGAATCTCTATCTCAGATATATCAATCACCCTCTGTAGTTCCTCATCACGTAGGTGCTTCTTGAGCATTGACACATGAAATACATCGTGCACACTTGACATCAATACTGGGAAATCTAATCTATATGATACGACTACAACATGCTCTATAATCCTGAATGGTCCAACATATCTCGAGGCAACATATCTAGTAGGTAATGCATCTATCAACCTATTCTGCTATCTACCTACGCATACCACTCTACCAAAATCATCTCTTCAGGTCCTTGTACATTTTTGTTGTACCTGGATGCACTATATACCTGGTACGATGTGCTTCATCAAATAATTCTTTCTCAGCCCTGCATTAGATGGTACAACTAATCCGGCTTTCATGCGAAGGCCTCCATCTATCCCAATGGTCAATTTAGTACTTCGTGCTCCAAATAAACTGTACACCCTTCTTCGTAAGGCATGTAAGTGGCGTCGTGATTTTTGAGAAGTCCTAAATAAACTTCCTATAATAACTGGCTAAACCCAAGAAACTACTAATCTCTGTAAGTGTAGTCGGCGGCTCCTAATCAAGTACTACTGCAACCTTAGTGGGATCCACTGCAATGCCCTCTCTACTAATGACATGGCCAATAAATCTAACCTCAGATAGTCAAAATTCGCACTTGTTGAACTTGGCATATAACCAGTGATCTCGTAGAGTCTGCAAAGCTAGACGAAGATGCTGCTCATGCTCTGCCTTCGATCTCGAATAAATAAGAGTGTCATCTAGAAACACTATCACAAACTGGTCCAAGTATGGACGAAAAACCCTGTTCATCAGATCCATGAATACTGCGGGTGCATTGGTCAGTCCAAATGGCATGACGAGGAACTCAAAGGACTCATACCGAGTCAAAAAGAAGGTCATGGGAATATCCATCTCCCGAACACGCAACTGATGGTAACCAGAATAAAGATCAATCTTTGAGAAGTACTACGCTCTCTGCAACTGGTTGAACAAGTCATCAATCCTCGGTAACAAACACCTGTTCCGGATAGTGACTTTGTTCAACTCCTAATAATCAATGCATAATCACATACTACCATCCTTTTCTTCACGAAAAAGACTGGTGCTCCCCATGAAGAATGGCTCTAACGAATAAAACCCTGGGATAACAACTCATCTAACTAGGTCTGTAGCTCCCTCATCTCAGCTGCCGCCATACGTTAAGGTGCTCGGCAAATCGGTGCCGTACTGGGCTGCAACTCAATACAAAACTTAACCTCTCTCACTAGAGGTAATCTTGGTATGTCCTAAAAGAAATCCGAATACTTGAAGACTACTCGCGTCTCGCTCAAACCGGTACCCTTATCCCGCAACAACACCTCTTCCACGTATGCTAAAAAAGACTTTGCAAACTGGTTTCCCTAAGAGGTCACTACGATCAACTCCGACCCATCTAATGCCTGCAAGCTGACTTATTTAGCAAAACAGTTGATACTATAATGGTATGACGAAAGCCAGTCCGTACCGAGAATGACGTCAAAATCCAACATCCGCAAAACGATCAAGTCTATAATAAACTCAGACTCATCTAAACAGATAACACATCTCCTACAAACACTCTCTATTAGGGACACCTCCCTAAGAGGAGTAGAACTGATAATGGATCATCTAAGGGATGTGCAACTAACTAAAGCCTATCTATGAAAGTATAAGATATAAAATAATGTGAGGCTCCTGAATCAAACAAGATTCGAGCTGGAACAAAATTCACAAAAAAGATACCTTCCACTATCGCTCGCACCATGATCAGGTGGTACGATAGCATAGACCATACTGGTGGCTGGTGGCTGGTGTGCTATTGACGATGAAACATGTGGGTCCATCTGACCCTGAGGAACACTCTGAATAGCATGAACCTAGCTTGTTGGTCCCTTAATCTTTGGAACGGCAGGTGGTGCCTAAATCCTCTGGTACTGATGGTCATAACCGTGGCCCTACTGCTGCTGTTGAACCCGACCATGGTTTTGCTGCTGACTGTGACCTTGACCCTACTGCTAACCTCCTCTATGTGCACTGTGGCATTCCGAGGCCTTGTGTCCAACCTTCTGATAGTTATGAGACATCCCCTGAAATTGGTGTTGCTATTACGTCCACTAGTCCTGATATGGTCCTCTCTGACCCTGCTGCTAACGCAGAAAACATTTACCCCTCTGCTGGGTCCTCCATCTAGCGAAAGGTCTCTTACCCTTGCCCTTGTCACTTTATTGTCTGGATTTTGTATTGTTCTCTCTATCCTTCTGGAACATCATTGTCTCAGTCTCCTGAGAGATGGCTTCATTTGCTACCTCTTTGGTGGAACGGAATCTCCTGGATACTAGGTAATGACGAAGACTACGTCGAAGTCCCGTAAGAAACATCTGTGCCTGGCGCTCTCTAGACTGCCACATACCCATAAAACGAAGTAGGCTCATGAATCTGCTTTCATACTCTGCCACGGTCATATCCCTCTGCTCTAGCTTGGTTAACTCTAGCTCCTTCCTGGCTCGTACCATAGAAGAGATAAATTGCTCATTGAAGAAATACACGAAATCCACCCAGGTAAGAACCATCCTACACTCTGGGTTGAACTAGAGTCGATACCATCCTCCAGCATCGCTTTTGAGGCTATAAGCCGCAAGCCTTTGCTTCTGTATTGAATCCACACCAAGTAAATCAAGGATATTACTTACATCCTCCTTCCATTTGTGGGCCATAAGTGAGTCTGATGATCTCTGAAACTCCAGTGCCCTCATCTTATAGTACCTCTTTACCAGTCGAAGCTATGCCTCCTGCTCTGCGGCTCTATCTGTAACTGCTGGTGAATTACATCCTAGGGTAACCATTAGGGACTCCTCAGCAATCGGAATAACTGGCATCACTGGTGGTGGCACAACAGGTGATGGTGTAATAGATGGAGTCTGACTTGCTACTCACTCTTCAAGTGCTGCGAGTCTGGCTGCAATGGGTTCCATAAGGTCTACCAGAAAATGAGGAGCCAGTTGTGGCTCGGGTAGAGCCTGCTGAGCCTGCTGTTGCTCAAGCGAAACCTGCTACTCTGACTCATCCTACTCAACTCTTTGTACGTGATCCTCTCCGTCCACATCCATATCCGGCCATCTATAATTTCATAAGATACAGTATCGAGACCTTAGGCGAAAGCATATAAATAACTTATAACAATAAATATATCATATCATCTATCACTTATGCAATTACTTTATAACCAAAGTATCATTGTTGTCATAAAAAGAATTAGTAAATTTTGGAATATACGCATGTTACGTCCTTACTCATTCTTTGAATTCTTAACAGACTCTATACATGAATCCTAAGAATCTCTATTCTAGCTCCATGACTCGACACAGAAATGATACTAAGGATACTAGAACTACATCTCTGATACTAACTGTGATATCCCTAGTTTCACACATAATTGCAGTCCAAGGTGAACCCAGAGAAGTCAAACCTACCATTCTCCACACAATGCAACAAAAAGTTTCACCAATCATAATAATATCCTCTAGTGGAATCAAAATAAAGTACAGGCACAAATAGGCAGAAGAAGGAAAACAACTGCATGACATGATATAAGAAAGAGTATTTCATAAATAAATCATGTTTCAATGAATAAGTCTGGAACACATCTGTCGTCATAAAATATATGAATGTATCACAACATGGATCAACTAAGAATGTATCAAGGCCCACTGCCTTTACAAACGGATAAAACAAAAAGAAAACTCTAATGATTGAATATAAAGTTTATCTACCATGGAGTCCCATCTACTAGCTCATATGACGACAACTATCACTGAATTCCGTCATCATGCGACTCTACGATGCTCTGAACCATCTGAAAAGAAGAATAAAAAATAAAAAGAACAACAAGAAAAAGCATCAGTACGCTTAAGCAAGATCACCTACATCCACCCTCAGGGGAAGGGCTACTACATGATGTGGAGGCTCTTCTATTAAGCATAGTCTACCTAGAAATTCTTTTTCCCCTATATCTAATAAAAAAA
>BQKN01000373.1:345097-362239 GCA_022839385.1 Asparagus kiusianus | reverse complement strand
GACTCAGTACTAAAGCAGAGTTAGATGTATTCAGCGTAGAGGATATCACCGAAGGATAGCGCCAGGATGGCACCGACTTTAGATTTTTTCATCGGATAGCGAATACCGTTTATTTGGGAGAATTTTGTTTGCTTCTTTAACAAGCAGAAGAACTAGTCCGATTAAAGTAGGGAGATATGAATTTAGTTAATTATGGAATCATGACTAGCATGACAATAACAAGGGCAAGAGACCTATTTTGGAATCTAGAGAGCCCCAGTAGCGGATTAAGGATTTTTACCGCTAGCAACAAGGACATAATAAGAAGAGAGAACAACCTACAATATGATTTGATAGCACCACATCAGCGCATAATTTAGCGTACATGTTACAATTATAACAATATCAGACATAAAGCGAAGGATTTTTGCAGTACACCAGCAGGAGGCCAACAAGATTGGGGTCAGAATCAGCAGTCTTAGGGTCGCGATTATGGAAAGCAACAGAGGATTTGAGGCGCCTTCAGTTATCTCGAGGATTGAGGGGCTAGTAAGCCAGATTCGTGTAATCCAGGAGATTCCTGAGGGATAGACAATCCCATATGTTCCACTGCCATTAGCGTAGCAATCGCCAGCCAACTGTAGGGTTTATGCAGTCGTACCACGGTATCATTGTGTGAGCGGAGCTTTTTTAGTAATTTCCATTCTAGCTAGGATCTTGTTGATTCAGAAGCTTCGCATTCTTTTATCTCTTATGATGTCATGGTTAGACATCAGCTTGTAGCGTAGCCTTTAGGCATTCCATTATCAGTTTCTACTCCTTTAGGAGAGGTGTCTCTCTTCGAGAGTATCTATAGGAGATGTGTCATCAATTTCGACGAGTCTGAGTCCATGGTCAATTTAATCATCCTGCGAATGTCTGATGTTTGATGTTATTCTTGGTATGGATTGGTTATCATCCTACCACGTTAGTATAGACTGTTTTGCAAAGACAGACAGCTTGTGAGCGTTCAATGAGTTTGTATAGATAGTAGTAACCTCGTAGGGTAACCAGAATGTAGAGTCATTTCTGACATACGTCGAGGTAGTGATGATACGGGATCAGGGTGCAAATTTGAGGGAGACCGGAGTCATCTCAGAATATCAGGATGTCTTTCAGGACTTACCGAGATTTCCTCTAGTGAGAGAGGTTGTTTTCCTACATCGAGTTATAGCAGGCACCGTACTGATATTTCGAGCATCCTATCATATAGCACCCACTAAGATGAGGGAGCTACATACTCAGCTAGATGAGTTGTTATCTCATAGTTTAATTTTCCAGAGTCGTTGTCATGGGAGCACTGATCCTCTTCGTGGAGAAGAAGGATGGTAGTATGCAATTATGTATAGATTTTAGTGAGTTGAACAAGGTCACTTCCCGAATTAGGTATCCACTATCGAGGATTTATGACTTGTTTGATTAGCTGTGGGGAGCGTAACATTTCTCAAAGATTGATTTTCATTCTGGTTATTTTTAGTTATGAGTGTGGGGAATGGATATTCCCAAAACCACATTTCTGACTCGATATGGGTTTTTCGAGTTTCTTGTCATGCCATTTGGGCTGACCAGTGCACCCGCAGTATTCATGGATTTGATGAATTGGATTTTTTTAGTCTATGTTAGGACCAGTTTGTGGTTGTTTTATTGATGACATCTTTATCTTTTCGAGATCGGAGGCAGAGAATGAGCAGCATCTTTGTTTGACATTGCAGACTTTGCGGGAGCATCAATTATATGCCAAGTTTAGCAAATACGAGTTTTTAGCTATGTGAGGTCAGATTTTTGGCCATGTTATCAGCAAGGAGGGCATTATAGTGGATCCAACTAAAGTGAAAATAGTACTTCATTGCGAGCCACCGAAGACAGTTACAGAGATTCATAATTTTTAAGGTTTGGTCGGCTATTACAGGAAGTTCATTCGAAACTTCACGAAGATTGTGACACTACTTACACGCCTTATGCATAAGAGTGTACAGTTTGTTTGGGGGCACGGAGTGCCAGGAGGCCTTTGATATTCTAAAGACAAAATTGAATAAAGCGTCAGTAATGGTTATTCCAAGCAGTGATAAAACATTTGTCGCCTACACTGATGTATAGTTAGCTGGTCTAGGAGGTGTTTTGATGCAGATTCAGAGAGTATTGGTTTATATTTCATGAAAGTTGAGGCTCATCGTACCAGATACATAGTGCATCCAGGCACAATGAAAATGTACAAGGATCTAAAGAGCCATTTTTTGAGGAGCTTCTAGGATTAGTTCAGTATCTAGTTGTGGTATTCTAGTGTTCTCCAACCGTAGACAGATGGACAAACCAAAAAAAGTGAAACGAGTATTAGAGGACATGTTGCGAGCATGTGTTATTAACTTTCAAGGTAGTCGAAAGGACAACATTCTTTTGATTTAATTGATTATAACAACAGTTGTCAAGCAACTATTGGCACGACACCTTATGAGGCATGGTACAGGAGGCCTTAGAGATACCTATTTGTTGGGTAGAATCAGAGGACAACCTATTGTTTGTATCAGGACTTGTGAGATAGACTACGAAGAAGGTAGTAGAAATTTAGGAGCGCAATCTTGTAGCACAAAGTAGATAGAAGAGTTATGTCGATTAGAGGTGATGACTATTAAAGTTCCATGTCGGGGGCTATGTATTATTGAAAGTATCACCAACGAAGGGAGTTTAGCATTTTAGTAGACGGGGAAAAGCTTGCCCAGGGGCATATTGGTCCATTCAGGATTGTTGAGCGCAATGGAGCCATTTCGTATCGGATAGATCTTCCAGCCTTGACGTCGAGTAGACACGATGTTTTTCATGATTCGATGCTTAAGAAACATTTGCGCGACCATGAGCAGCAGAAGGTGATTGATGCACTAAAGTTTGAGATTCATGTTGATTTAACTATGATAGAGATTCCTATTTGTATTCTTGCCAAGGAGGATAAGAAGCTTAGAAACAAAGTGATGCATCTGATTAAAGTTCAATGGAACCAGAAAGGAGCTAAGGAGGCTTCTTGGGAGGGGGAGGAGAGTATGTGTCACGACTACCAGCACCTGTTTGAGTAGGTAAATTGATTGAATTTTGTTTGGTGTTCATGATTATCTATATGGTCATATTTATATTTAACGCTAGAATGGGGGTATTAACACTAAGATTCTAATTATTCAGAACACATGGTATATATATAGGGGGTTTCTTATTTGGATTTTTCGTTCGACGTACTAGTTCTGCTTTGTTAGAGGTTAAGTAGGAATATTTTTATTCTAGATTGTTAGGTGTAGATATTTCTATGTTTTATATCTTGAGATTAATGGTACGAGATGTGTATGTGAGGATTTTCTTGTCTGGATTATCCCCTCAATATGCTTTTATGGTATTATTAATCTCTAAGATACGATTGCAAAATTTCAAAAACGAAATTCTTTTAAGGGGGAAGAATGTAAAACCTTGTGAATTTAAAAATATATTGATAAATAATAATAAATGTATTTTATGGTAACAAATAATATTTATTAATATTTGAGTATGCTAGAGAAAGTGAAAGTCTAAGCCCAAGCCCAAGAGAAGAAGAAAAGCCAAAGTGAAAGCCCAAGCCCAAGAGAAGAAGAGAAGCCCGGACAGCAAAAGGGAAGCAGTTCACATCAATAGGCACATCGATGGGCACATCGATGGGCGCATCGATGCGCTTATCGATGGGCGCATCGATGCGCTTATCGATGCCCTTATCGATAAGCCTATCGATGACCTTATCGATAGCTCCGACAGACAGTTACGAATCTAAGGCTAAAAATTGATATTTTTGGATAAGACTTCAATTCAAGAGCTCTCATTCATTGATGTTTACTATAAATAGGGGTAGAGAGTAAGGGGTTAGAAGTGTGAAAAATTTTGTATCTCCATTTGGAGAGGAGGATTACTTTTAATTAAGAAGACCTTCCAAACTTGTAACTTTTTATTATAATTAATAAAAGAATTTTTTCACCATTTTAAATTTTATTTTCTTCTATTTTTTGGATGATGAAGATGAAGATGAAGATGGAGATTAATTTGAAGGCTTGTTTTTCTTATTTTCTCTTTTATTGGTTATTAGTTTAGATTTATTTCCTTGCTTGTAGTTAGATTTTACTGTTTAAATAGCCAAGAGGCTAGAACCCTCTTGCCTTAGATTTATTTCATGTTTATAGATTAAATTTATTTCATGTCTTTATTTTCTCATATTTAATTCTTGTAATTTATTTTGTAGCTTAGTTTTTGCAATTTATTTTGTAGTTTAGATTTTATTTTCTTGCACTATTCGCCATGAGGCAAGAACCCTCTCGGGTTAGTTTTCTTTTTGTTTATTTTTATTTTCTTCGATTCACCTTTAGGCTAGAACCCTCTAGGGAATCACTATTTTCTAAGAAGTGGATTCAATTCTAGATTATCCATATCTTTAATTGAATCCGTCCTCTCTAAATTCTTGAATTTTCTTTTTATTCTTAATTCTTCTTTTTGATTCTTGATTTTATTCATCTTTCCTTGTGAAAATCATTCATTCTTTGTCATATCCACTCTCACTTACATTTTGTGCCGATTTACACTATCACTTTCACTCTCTCTATCTCTCCATAACCACATTCACTCATTACTCTTAATTATCACACACACAACATAAGAACCGTCTTTAATTTTCTCCTACAAAACACCTTTCTCGTGGGATCGATAACTTTTTATACTATAACTTGATTAGTTGTGCACTTGCAACTATTTGGTGTATGTTTATACCGCATCAAGTTTTTGGTGTCGTTGCCGGGGAGGCTGCTTAAGTAGGATTTTATTTAATTTGGTTCTTTAACTTGTGTGTTTTTTGTGAAGGAACCGCTTTGAGCTTAAAGATCACGGATTGGAGGTCTAGAATTTGAAGATTTGCTTTTGGGTAACTCTTCTTTCTAGAATTTTTAATTCCACCCTTTAGCTACTTCTTCACAATTAGAGACAATTAGGACTTCTAAAAAAGATTTTATTTTTGTCAACTATAATAAAATTCACCCTCCACTTTGACATTTACTAACAAGATAATAAATTCAGACAAATTTTTCCCTTGTCATTTGTTTGATTGTTAACCCTAATTAAGAAAAAGATTTTTATGTTTACCATCCTTTTTAGTTGTTTTTAATTCATAAGGTTGTATTCCATATAGTTAGTAGGAATTCACCAAAGTGATTTGAGCATCTTGATTTGGCACACAAAAAAAATATTTTTAAGGGAAAAACCCCATAATCAAGATAATGTGAGGGATTTCATCACCCTTTTAGCCCAAAAATCACTAGTTCCTCACTACACCACCCAAGCCTAATAAAACTCATTAGACGTTGGCCCTAAAAATTTGAGCTCAATAAGGAACACAGAATCCTTAGATTAGTTGGTATCTAAGGCAAGGTTTAGGGGTTGCGTAAAGCGCTCCGTAAGGAACGAGGTACTTAATTGATCTCTAATCACCCTCTAGTACTATCCTTACCTGGCTGACTACCCGGGTAAAACTTTAATCTTTTCACTTTAGGAGTTTTTAGTTAGGGGCTAGTCTAGTTGAGTTAGGCTAAACCCTAGAGTTAGAGTGATTAAAAAGTGATTGCTTTTGATTTGTTTTAGTTAGGATTTTCCTTTTTCTTCTCATAAAAAAAACTAATTTTTTTCTCCTTAAAAAAAATTTGTTTTGGGTGTATGCAAACATGGATTAGGGATAATACACATCGATTAATTTGCTCTGAACCAATCATAGAAATGGCGTATACTAATCCACACGTTCTTCAAGATATGTATTATCCCATTAGGAATGTAATCCCCTCTTGCATTAGGCTCCCCGAGGCAAATGGAACTTGTTGGCCTTCTTGTTTTGATGATGTTTAACAAAAAATTTACAACTAATGTTATTTTTCTAGTATTTGTGTTTTTTATTTATTGTAGACAAACAACAAGTTGGAGGATGGATGGAATAGAGCTTTCACGATCATATCCAATGGAGGTTGGCGGAATTGTGGAGTGAAGCTATGCAAATTCAAGTTGAAGATCCAAGTTCAATCTCCATCCGCAAGTGTACCAAGTTGAGCTCATTGAAGACCTTCATCAAGCTTGGGTAATTTAGTTTTAGGTTTATACTTGTGTGTAGATAATTTAAGCTCATATATTAATCACACACACGTATTTGTTGATTTTGTTGATTTTATCAAAATATAGGTGTTTTGTGAAAATATTATTTTATTTGTTTATAGACTTCAATATTAGTTTATACATACTTTATTAAGTCTATAAAATCACTTTATAATGTTTCAAAACATGGTTTAGTTAAATGACAAAAAACAAGTGTTGTTGTGTTTTTATGTTTTGGACTATTTTGCAAAATGATGATATTTTACAAATGTGAAGTGAAATTCTAAAAATTCTTTTTGTAACATGATCATTAACATGTTTATAAATGTTTCCCAAAGTTTTATCATTTTTATAATTAATTTGTTATGTTTAATTGAATTTACAAATTCAAGTTTTAAACAAGTTCATGTTCGTGCACATGTTGGTGCATGTTTTTGTAAAACAGATGAGTTTTCACAATTGTGAAATGTAATTTGAAAATTTTCTTTGTTTACATATTTATTATCATATATACAAACATTTCCCCAAATTTTACTAATTTTGGAGTTGTTTTGTTATTTTCAATTGAATTTACAAAACCGTATTTTCAGCAGTTTTTCAGAAACTGTTTATCTGTGTTCAAATATTTATTTCTCTCAACTGTGAAGTGATTTTTCCGAAATTCTTTCTTTAACATGTTCATATACATATCTAAAACCTTTTCTCAATATTTCATGATTTTTGGTGTTGATTTACTATTTTTAATTGATTTTACAAAATCAGATACGTAAATTTCCAGAATCTATCAAAACCTGAAAATTGCATGTGCACGTTGCTATAGTGCGGTCGACCGTCACGGTCGGCTGTGCTACAGTGAAGTCGACCATACACGGTCGACCGTACGTAGTCTAGAGTGTAGTTTTTGAGTTTTTTTCTCACGGTCGACCGCCAAAGTTTCTGGAAATTTTGTGAGTTTTGGAGTAGCTCGCAGTCGACCGCGAGTTTTCCATGGTTGACCGCCGCTCTGTCTTTTTAATCCCAATAGCTATTTTCTACAACCGTTTGTATGGGGTTTTTTGGTTTTTTGTTTTGGGTTTTTGGCTGAGGTTTTGGGAGGCTATAAAACCCCCCTTGCTCTCATCCTTCACATCCTATCTAAGAAGTTTTAAGCAAGTTTAAAAGAGTTTTTAACAGAGGGTTTTACAGTTTGTTTAGTTTGTTGTTGGGGTTTGCTTTTATAAAGAGGAGCTTGCATCATCTGTTGAGGAGTTCATCTTTAATATCTTCTCATCCTCTCTTTGTGTTTATGGAGAAGTTTTCTAACTCTTTTCTCTAGCAATATTATTATTGATTTTCATATTCTTATTATTGCTAATTTGCTATTTGAGTTAGATTTGATTTTACTCATTGTTTACACACACCTACATTGAGCTTATTGTATTTTCATACATAGTATATTTAGGTTGGTGAGAGTTGTAACAATTGAGTGTGAGCTTTCATTGTGTTCTCATCCATATTAGAGAACAAATCATTTATTGTAATTGTGCTTATTGTGAGAATCACTTTTGTAATACACTTGTACACCTAAAGAAGTGTGTGGCGAGAGTCGGGGATCGTCCCAAGAGGAGTGGCATCGGTTGACGAACCTAGGGAGAGGTTGTAACCGAGCACTTGAGGGAGACACGTCTAGTTCAACACTTGAGAGGGTGTAGAGTGGGATTACAAGAGTGTGTTAGTTGTAGAGTTTTTGGTAAACTAGAAAACTGTATTGTGTGGTGTAAACGTTATTCGGGTGAACGTAGAAAACCCGGTCGTGATAGTGGATTTCTCCTCGGGAGTGGGGAGCGGAGACGTAGGACGGAAGGTCCAAACTCCATGATCATTTGATTGTGTTTGAGTGTGCTTTGGCGTTTATTATTATTTGTTCTCATTGCTCATTTCGCCATTGTCTCATTATTTAATATCATCCACTATTTTATTTCATTTTGTTTACCCTTGTGTTAGTTTCATATCCTTGCATATATATCTCATAGTATATCTTTTTGCTAGGATATATTTCATTGTTCATATTGTTTATCCTAGTTCACATATCATGTTGTATTTCATACTTGCTAGGATAACTTATTAATTAGTTTTAATTGGTATAAAATCGGATTAGATTAGCATAAGGCTCTAATCACCCCCCTCTAGGGTCTAACAGAACTAACTTTGAGCTTCGACCGTACTATATTAACATGCTTCCAAAATTTCTAGGGAATGAAACTGAAGATGCATATATTTTTATCTCAGAATTTAAGGAAGTATGTATGATGATTAAAATGAGAGAATTAACTGAAGATGCAGTCAAACTCATATTTATTCCTTTTTCCCTCAATGACAAAGTAAAAAAATGGCTATACAGCTTACCCATAAATTCCATCATAACTTGGGAGGAATTTATCAACGTTTTTCTTAAGAAATTTTTCCCGGTCCATAAAATGGTGAAGCTAAGAAATAGCATCATGAATTTTAAAATTGTCTTAGGAGAACTTTTTTGGAAGTATTTTGACCGATTTAATGATCTTCTCATCCAATGTTCTCATCACGGTTTAGAAAAATGGCGATTGTGCCAAATAATTTATGAAGGATTAGATTATTCTACAAAATCTTCCTTAGAGTCAATGTGCCATGGGGATTTCATGAGGAAAAACGTTGATTAAGATTGGGAGTTTTTAGAGAGTCTTTCTGAGAAAACCATGCAATGGGAACATTGTGATGACAGGGTTTCGTCAGTTTCCCAACTTAAATCTAGTGGTCTTTCCTTAGAGTCGAACATTGCCTCCGAAGAAAAGATGGCGATAATTTTGTGAAGGTTAGAAGCCTTAGAAATTAAGGAACGAGCTTTAGCTCAAATTAATCAAGTTTCTGTCCCAGATTGTCATAACTGTCAGTCTCTTGCCCATGTTTTAGAGGAATGCCCTCTCCTAGGAAACACCCATTCATTAGAACAGATGAACGCTACATTCTAACATCCAATGAATGATCCATTTTTTCCAACCTACAATCCAGGTTGGAGAAATCATCCTAATTTCGCATGGAATCAAGGAAGTCTCCAAGGGAATCAAAATTTTAATCCGACTTCAAACCAACACTTTCCTAGGGAGAACACAGTTCCTTTCAATTCTCATCCACAATTTTAACAACCCATTCTGTCATATCAAAATCAGTCTCCTCTTCATCATGTTGTAATTCAGACTCCTCATAATTCAGATTAGGATAAACGTCTCAATGTCTTGGAAAATGGTTTGGAAACAATAATTAAGGCCTCCACTCAAACCACGAATATGTTGACTCAAACGTCCAGCATTCTGAATTCCTTTATACAATCAACCGGACAAATGCTCAACTCCAACACTCAAGCTATAGCTAGATTAGAATCCTAACTTAGACAACTAGCTAGTGCTGTGAGTGAAAGAGAGAAAGAAAAATTTCCGAGTCAACCCATGGTCAACCCTAAGGACACAGGATGCAGTTAATCCTATGAAAGTTCAAGTGAATGCAATCCATTCACTTTGGTCAGGTAGACAGGTCGATAATCAAGTAAGAACTCCTGCAAGTCAAACTCTTGATCCAGCACAAATTCCTTCTCCTTCTCCTTCTGATGAATCTATTCAACAATCACCCCCTCAGATAACCAAGAACCTAAACCCGAAGCTGAGCCTGCTTTTGATAGGTTTAGACCAGTTACTCCTTTTCCAGATAGACTCAGGCCTAGGAAACACTCCTCTCAAGAGGAGAAGATCCTAGAAACATTCAAGCAGGTTAAGGTCAATATTCCTCTCTTAGATGTAATTGAACAAATTCCATCTTATACCAAAATTTTGAAAGAATTATGCACTAAGAAAAGGAGAATAAATGTTCCAAAGAAAGTCTTTTTAGTCATCAATATCAGTGATATGTTCTCAAATCTCATACCTTTGAAACGTAAGGATCCAGGTTCTCCTATCATTTCATGTGTCATTGGTAATACTCACATTGATAAGGTGCTTTTAGACTTAGGGGTCAGTGTCAATTTGCTTCTATATTCAGTCTACCAGCAATTGGGTCTAGGTGTACTGAACCTAACCCGCTACACCTTGTAGTTGGCTGATAGATCTGTCAAGGTCCCTATGGGTAAGTTAGAGGATGTTCTGATTAAGGTTGGAGATTTCATTTTTTTAGTAGATTTCGTAGTCTTGGAAACACAGCCCGTTTCCAATCCCAAATGACAGACATATATCATCTTAGGACAACCATTTTTAGCCACTTATAATGCTCTCATGAACTATAAAACTGGTCAAATGAAGCTGTCCTTTGGGAATTTGACTGTTGATCTCAACAATTTCAATCCAAAGGACCAACCAAATAATCAGCCTCTAAAAATAAATTACATTCAGGAAAGATCAAAAGAAGAAGAAGAAGAAGAGTCTAATTTGTGTTTTGAGGAAATTTTTGATGAAGAGTTGGAGTTTTTAGAATAAGCACATCAGGTCATTGAGAATGATGAAACTGTGTTAAATATTTGCTACCTTGAATTAAATTTTGAAGAACTCTTTCTTGATGAACTTAGATTCTTAGAGAATAATCAACAACCAAAATTTTAGAACTCAACCATGAATCTTGGGGTTGAGGCAAATGCTACAG
Source organism: Asparagus kiusianus (assembly GCA_022839385.1). NCBI lineage: Eukaryota > Viridiplantae > Streptophyta > Magnoliopsida > Asparagales > Asparagaceae > Asparagus > Asparagus kiusianus. Next base: position 351,454 of record BQKN01000373.1, on the reverse strand, counting down.
AAGAATTGGTTGCTAGAAAACAAAAATTCACAGTACAAGAGTCTAAGTTCATTAAGAAATACAAAATGCATGACACCAATAATATATACCATACTTTGTTGCAAGAATTATTGAACACCGTGAAATGCTTAAAATTTCACATTATTGATTATATCATTCTGAATTTGTTTAAAACCCACGGAAGAATTTTCAACAGTAAGGTAAGATTCAATGTAGAATAAAAGCTCTTCATGTTAAACCATTCATTCTATATTGTTTGTTTTGTTTTATTTCTGAATAATAAAAAGAATTTATTCGTCTCTCATTCGAGAGTTTCTTATTAAGTTGTAAAAAAAAGAAAAAAAGAAAAAAAAGAGAAAAAAAAAGAAAAAGAAGAATAATTTTTTTTCCACCCTCCTCAGACCAAAGATAATTGCAGATTTTTATCAGCCAACCAAATGTAAATATTTCACTTCTTATCTGATTTACTTTGTGCATCATAGAGTTTACATTGAGGACAATACAAAATTTAGGTGTGGGGGTGGGAATTAGTTATTTTTTCTCTTTATTTTACCTTTTTAGTTGCATTTTTTCCTTTTCCTTAAAAATAAATATAAAAATATTGTCACTTGCCAAATCTATAGAGTTATGTAATAATTGATTTATTTGATAATTTTTAAAATTTTCTAATCCCTAATTTGTTATTTACTCAAGTTCACCTTTTATGATAACTCTAAATAAATTTCTTTAGAAATGATTTTCAAAGTAGTATACTTTACTTAAACCTTAACTTAGATTTTTATTTAAAATAATGGAATTTATGCATGCTTAACTTACGGTTAAAAATAATTTTTCAAAGTATCTTCATTTATATATTTTTCAGAATATATATACATATACATATTAAAAAAATATAATAATAATAACATTACAAAAGAAAAGTGCGAAAAATGGGCACCAAAAGAAAGAAAAAAACTCTTGAATTCAAGGTGATTCTATCTTATAAAGCCTAAGCTGACCGAGTAATTAAGCCCAATGAGTATTTCCATACTTAATGACCTAAGTCCAATTGGGTTGGGATCCATTGGCCTAAAACTCGTTAAATGATCACTTAGAAAGCTCGTTAAAATAGAAAAAAATCACCAAGGAAGAAAAAGTTAAAAAAATAATAATAAATAAATAAATAATAAATAAAAAAAATACTAATAAATGTTTTATATATATAGTTATATTTGTATATATGGTCTTGAAAAATATTTTAGATCAAGCAACTTGAAAATTATTTAAAACATAGAGTTAGCATCTTCTTTTCAAAACTTTTAAATTAAATTTCTAAGTTTGGCTTAATTTTGTATTGCTATAATGAGAAGATTTTCTTGGAAATATACCTTAGAGTTATATATAAAAACGTTTTCTTGAGTAATAATTGGCTTCAATTAGGTTGTCTAAAGTTATCAAGTGAATTTATTTATTTACTGACTTCTTTAATTTGGATAGTTGACCGAATTTTGTGGGTATATTCACTGCAAACCCTCACGAGACTACAACTCGTCCAGTAGGTAACGTAGGGGTTTAAAGGCTTGTTGTATGTGCTAAATACAACCACGATTCCTGCGAAAGTGAGTTAGGATTTTTCTTTTTCTTTCTTTGCTAGAGGACTAGCAAAAGTTTATGTGTGGAGGTATTTGATAATCATATTTTATTATAATTTTATACCCTCATTATCTATTTTATATGAATAAATATACCACTAATAATTATTTTTTATCTTTAAATGCAGGTTAATGAAGAATAAATCTCAAACTCTCATCTCTCAACAAAGGCCCCTTGATTTAATAAAGAAAAGCCTAAGCCCAAAAGCCAAAAGAAGAATTGTCAAATTATCCAAAATCCCAAGCTAATAAAAGAAGAAGAAAAACCAAAGTGAAAGCCCAAGTCCAAGAAAAGAAGAAAAGCCAAAGTGAAAGCCCAAGCCCAAGAGAAGAAGAGAAGCCCGGACAGCAAAAGAGAAGTAGCTCACATCGATAAGCATATCGATGGGCACATCGATGGGCGCATCAATGCGCTTATCGATGCCTTTATCGATAAGCCTATCGATGCCCTTATCGATAGCTCCGGCAGGCAGTTACGAATCTAAGGCTAAAAATTAATGTTTTTGGATAAAATTTTAATCCAAGGGCTCTCATTCACTGATGTTTACTATAAATAGGGGTAGAGAGTGAGGGGTTAGAGGTGTGAAAAATTTTGTATCTCTATTTGGAGAGGAGGGCTACTATTAATTGAGAAGACCTTCCAAACTTGTAACTTTTTGTTACAAGTAATAAAAGCATTTTTTCACCACTTTAAATTTTTTTTTCTTCTCTTTGTTGGATGATGAAGATGAAGATGAAGATGGAGATTAATTTGAAGGTTTTTTTTCTTATTTTCTTTTTTATTGCTTATAAGTTTAGATTTATTTCCATGCTTGAAGTTAGATTTATTGTTTAAATAGCTAAGAGGCTAGAACCCTCTTGCCTAAGATTTATTTCATGCTTATAGATTAGATTTATTTCATTTCTTTATTTTCTAATATTTAATTGTTGTAATTTATTTTGTAGCTTAGTTTTTGTAATTTATTTTGTAGTTTAGACTTTATTTTCTCGCACTATTTACCTTGAGGCTAGAACCCTCTCGGGTTTAGTTTTCTTTTTGTTCATTTTTATTTTTTTATTCACCTTTATGCTAGAACCCTCTAAGGAATCACCTTTTTATAAGAAGTGGATTCAATTCTAGATTACCCATATCTTTAATTGTATCCGTCATCTCTAATTTCTTGAATTTTTTTTTTATTCTTAATTCTCCTTTTTGATTCTTCATTTTATTCATCTTTCCTTGTGAAAATCATTCATTCTTTGTCACATCCACTATCACTTATATTTTATGCCAATTTACACACTATCACTTTCGCTCTCTCTATCTCTCCATAATCACATTCACTCATCACTCCTAATTGTCACGCACACAACATAAGAACCATCATTAATTTTCTCCTACAAAACACCTTCCTCATAGGATCGATAGCATTTTATGCTATAACTTGATTAGTTGTGCACTTACAACTTTTTGGTATATGTTTATGCGGCATCAGTATATATATAAATATAGGTGTGAAATTATGCACTATATACACGATCGTAAAATCTGGAAAAACGACCAGTTAAGAGTATACATGTTTTATACAATGATGAATTTGGAATCTAGAAAAACTCAAAAGATAAAGTTTGTAGGTCGTTTAAACATCTTTCCAACAAATCTTAAATCACCTCTTTCCAAGGTTAGATCAGAATGTTACAGCCAGAATACAAAAGGTGGTTTTCCCAGTCAGACTAGGTTTCCTGGTTCAGGTCAAACATGTTTTGTTTCGGGTTTGCCTCTATAAATACCTATATTTTTTATAAAAATTCTTCTCTTTGATGATATCTCTGAACCCTAGTAGCCACCCTCTCTTCTCAAAAACCCTAAATCTTTTTCTTATGAATTTTGAGAGCTTTGTGAAGCAAAATACCGACACGAGGCCAATATCATCGACGTGTGGCAGGGAGAACTGGTTGTTTGCACTCGTGGATTGCTTGTTGTTTGTTTTAGAGGCTTGCAAATGATATTAAGGAAAGTTAATCTTCACCCAAACTTGCACCCTTAGTTAATAATTGATTTAAGATATTTAATTTAATGTTTTACATGTTTAAGCTCAAGCTGATGTGAAAAAGATAAGATTTTTTATGTTAAATCTTAAACCAATGTTAGATTTATTTTGTTTTTCTTTCTATTTATGTTAGTAACATGATCATGATCAATAAGATTTATTTTAATGAGTTAATTTTAATTTAATATGATTTATATGCTTTAGATAGTCAAAATAAACAAGAATTAGGTTGATTTGCATGTTAAACCCTAGATCTATATGTTCATGTGATTCAACTTGTTTAAACAAACTCCTGGTTAAGTGTACATGATAATGGAATCAAGTTTTACTCGTATAATCTGATAAAAACCTGAGTTTTTTTAAGAAAATAAGAGAGAAGAACAAACTGTGCATTTTCTACCTGTTCAGTCGACTGAAGTTTCTATCGGTCGACTGACAAGAGGTCATTAGTTGACTGATGGCAAGCATCAGTCGACTAATGGGCTCATGTTTACCTTGTTGTTTTGTTAACGACCATATCAGTCGACCGATGAGGTTGTCCGTTGACTGATCAGGCCAGTTTTTGTGAGATTGAACATTTTGCATGTGTGTTCGTTTGGTGAGCATTTTTGTGCAAGACGTGAGCTGATATTCTCGCATAGTTCGAGAAGTACATGTACATGGATTGAGTATGCATGATTATATTGTTTGGGGTATCCAAATAGGTTACAATCATTAAGATTAACGGTTATTATTATATATTTTATAATTATGATCAGTTTGGTGGGGTTAGTGAGGTCCCCCAATGAAATCGCGGATGGACTATAATCTGAGTGATTTAGTCGGGTCATTCAATAAGACCACAGATGGACTACACTTATTTATCGATCCGCATAGAGATGCGTAGAGGTTGATATACGTATATATCAATCTGCATGGAGATGCACAGAGGTTGATATACCTATCTATCAGTCCACATGGAGATGCGCAGAGGTTAAAATACCTATCTATTGGTCCGCATGAAGATACGCAGAGGTTGATATACCTAACTATCGGTCTGCATGGTTATGCGATAAGTTATTATACTTAGTTACTGGTCCGCACGGGAGTATGATGAATTGACATACCTAGTTATTGGTCCTCATAGGAGTGCAATAAACTAACATATCTATTTACTAGTCCGTACGGGGGTGCGATGAGTTGAAGTATTCTAGAGAAGGATGATTCGATAAATAACCTATGTGTAGGTGAATATTGATATTATCGATATGATCTTTGTGAAAGTATTTCACAACTTAGATACACGAGTGTGTCGATATCTATTTTACCCACTAAGGGTAGTATGAGAAGTTGATACAACATTTTTGGAGATGTATGATTTGGTATTTCTTGTATTATCTTTCTTATATTCATTTATTCTTAGTTTTGGAGTTAATATTTAGCCATTCACAATTTGAGACATATAGTATATACATGAGGGTTTCCTTGTTTAGATTATTTCGCTCAACGTACCAGTCTCGTGTTATGGGTTTCTAATTATTAATTTTCTTTAGATGTTTTATTCTTAGTTCGGTATTAATATTTAGTTATCTATGATTTGAGACATATGGTATATACATAAGGGTTTCCTTGTTTGGATTATTTCGCTCGACGTACTGTACAATTCTAAATATTAATTCCACATAGATACAGGGTAAATAATCTAGGTAGACTATGCTTAATAGGTAGAGCCTCAACTTCATCTAGTAGCCCTTCCTCTGGGAGCGGATGGAGGTGATCTTTCTGTAGTGCTTTGATGCTCTTGTTGTTATTTTTTTGTTCAAATTACCTCTTTCAAGCAGCTCATAGTTTCGGAGAGTCGCATGATGACAGAGTTCTAGCCTAGTCACCGTCGCATAGTCTTAGTAGCTGAAGCTCCACTGTATAGTTACGTTCATTATTAAGACTTTAAAGTTATATTCATTTTATAAAGGCAAAGTGCCTTAGTTTGAGATTTAATTGATTCATGTTGATACATTTTATTATTTTAGATATATCAGATGTACTTTAGTTGAGACATAATTCTTTTATTTATGAGATCTCTTCTTCTATATCAAGTCTAGTGTTTTTACTTCCTCATTTTGCCCTAGGTTTTGGATTTTTACTGGAAGATATTACCGTGATTGGTGAACGTGTTAATGAACTGTGTGGATGCATGGTAGGTTTGACAATCCAGGTTTCACCTTGGACTGTAGCCTTGTGTTAACCCCGGGGCATCACAAGGCTCACAAACCTCTGCACACACTCTAGTGCGGATACAATGCCACAGGAAAAATGTAATCAAATTAACACTAAATGAAATCCCTCTCTAGGGTATTCCCGCATGTATTACAACACTCTTCATCAATAATTATGTCTATATCATGCACTTTCAGGTAACTCAAACCTCGTGCTCGCATCTCAAAGTAAAACAATTCATAATATAGAAAATTAGCTTTAGTAGTCGACTACTAAGCTTAGTAGTTGACTATATTGAGTCCACCAGGCTGTAATTCATGATTCAAGATTAGTAGTCAACTAATAAGATCATTAGTCGACTACTCTATATTAACTCAGTCTTTGTTAATAAATTCGGACTTGAGTAGTTGACTATTTAACTTAGTAGTCGACTACTAAGTCAAAACCTCCATTGAATGCACAAACAACACCTTTCAATCATTGAGTGATTATCATACTTT
>BQKN01000373.1:305272-321901 GCA_022839385.1 Asparagus kiusianus | reverse complement strand
TATATATATATATATATAATCACTGATCCTATTTAGGTAATTACAACATGAACATAAGTACGTCGAGCGAAATAATCCACACAAGGAAACCTTCATGTATATACCATGTAGCTCAAATTGTAAATACCTATGTATAAGAGGATTTTAGTATTTAGAAAATTACAACACGAGTATAGGTACGTCTGTTCGCGGGAAAAATTAGTTTTTTTTCATTGATGTCATTGTTTTCTTGAGCAACAGTTTATCGGTTACAAAAGATTCGGTCTTTTTATAAGATCCGGTTATAACAAAATCAAAGAAAAATAAAAAGATTACAACTTTTATTTTTTGTGGAACAAATCGCAAGATCCTGTTTTGCGGTCTCTTGCTTGTGTGGGTTCTTCGCCCGCGCCGGGGTTAATCCGTGGACCACCGCGCGATCTTGATCCGGTCAGATCTACACAGTATGACGGGTACTATTTCACGAAGGAAATAACAGCCGGGGGTATTATTTCACCAAGGAAATAATAGCCTGAAGTAATCGAAATCGACCAAGCGAAATCGATACTCTTCTCGGGATCAAAAACCAAGTTTTGATCCGGAGGATGACCGTGTAGATCTCAGATCTGATCTCTCTCGAACTCCTGCCTTATTTGGCTTGGATGATCACCAAGAACCAGATCTGAAAAGTCCGAGTCTCCTGAGTTCCAAAGCTCCAACCTTTTTTAAGTCTCGAGCCTTTAATCCAGCAGAGTCTCGCCTCAGAAGTTCCTCCTTGAGCCTTCAACCTCTCAAAAGTCCAACCTCTTAAAACAATGAGCCTAGGGGGCTATTTATAGGCTCTTCAAATTAGATCTGGGCTCAGATCTGGGTGGCTCGGCCTAGGTGGCTCGGCCAGGCCGAGACACTTGTGAGTGTCTCGGGTATTTTGATCATAACTTTCTCATATGATCTCCAAATGACCTGATCCAAGATGCATTGGAAATTTGACAAAGAGATATACAACTTTCATGTTTTGAGTTTCTTCAGATTCAAATCGGATTATGATCAAAATAGCTTCACAAGGTCCGAGATACCTTTGGGTGGCTCGGCCAGGTGGCTCGGCCAGGCCGAGACACTTGTGAGTGTCTCGGGTATTTTGGCTCTAACTCTCTCGTCCGATCTCGAAATGAGATAATTCAAGATGCGTTAGAAAGCTGACGAAGAGACTTACAATTTTCAATGGCCGAGCCACTCATGGTGTGGGCTTATAATGGTCGAGCTACTCATTGTGTGGGCGAGACACAACTCCTGGCTGAGTCGTTTTGCCTTCGTACGTCCTCGGGTATTTTGGCTCTAACTCTCTCGTCCGATCTTGGAATGAGATGATTCAAGATGCTTTAGAAAGCTGACGAAGAGACTTACAACTTTCATTGGCCAAGCCACTCATTGTGTGGGCTTACAATGGCCGAGCCACTCATTGTGTGGGCGAGACACAACTCCTGGCTGAGTCGTTTTGCCTTCGTACGTCCTCGGGTATTTTGGCTCTAACTCTCTCGTCCGATCTCGGAATGAGATGATTCAAGATGCGTTAGAAAGCTAATGAAGAGACTTACAAATTTCAATGGACAAGCCACTTATGGTATGGGCTTACAATGGCTGAGCCACTCATTGTGTGGGCGAGACACAACTCCTGGCTGAGTCGTTTTGCCGTTTCGCGTGTCACGTTGACTCGTACGCTTCACTGACTCATTTTATACATTTCGTAACTCGGAGCTGGCCGGTGAGCATGCGGACCACTTGGCGATGGCCGGTGAGCACATTGGCCACTTGGAGGTGGCCGGTGAGCGCACGGGCCACTTGTTTCGCTTCATACGCTTGTCGGTGTCAGATGATCCTCTTTGACTCGGATAATCCCCTTCGACTTGGATAATGGCGTTCATCGCCTTCTCTTTGCTTCGAGCTGTTCGTGGAGACCTAGAGGCAATTTTCGATGCCTACAATGTCGAGCAAAATAATCCAAACAAGGAAACCCTCATATGTATACCTTGTATCTTAAATTATAAATCCCTAAATACCAAACCAAAAATCTAATACATGAATAGCAATAAAAGAAGACAACCTCATCTCAGAAATTAAATACCAGGTCATACCACAACCTATATAAGTGTCATGTCCAGCTTATGCAAGTATAGGTGTCAATTTCAAGGTCTAAACGGATGTCAAACACATGGAGTAAAACTTGATGTAATGAATGCCCAACACATAGACTGCATATGAAAGTTGTCCAACACATGGAATGAATGTGACAAATGTCCAACACATGGACTGCACATCATAATAGCCCAACACATGGACTAGATGAAATATATGAAAAATGCATATACTCTAATGCCTCACGTGTCTCGGTATGCAACCCTAAACTTGTGTCTGTATGTCATCTCACATGTAAAGATACAGGTTAAACAATAATTTCTAATACCCGTTATTCGAGGCGACTCCTCGTTCATATTAATGCACGCAACAAATAATAAACAAGCATAAACAGTTTCAGTTAAACTAAAACAACCCAAACAGATACCAACCTAGGAAACCGGAAAATTCCTCTTCAATCGACTCATGAGTCAACTGGGATTGGTTGACTCATTGATCGACTAGAACAAAACACAAAACTGTAAATTTTCCCGTCAGTCGACTCATTGGTTGACTCATCAGTCGACTCATAAGTCAGCTAATAAGTCGACTCATTGGTCGACTGAGCAGAAAATTCCCAGTTTTCTGCTTTTGCTGATTATCTGCAAAAGTGTTAACCTAAAGTTCTTCTTTATCATGTCCAGCAATATATTTCTAATTTCCAACACATGGGTATCAATAGAAACAAAAGATTTGCATGTAACTACTTACATTAAAACCCTAAACATATTTATACATGTTTAAAAACGTATTGAAAACAAATAAATCACAAATAAACCCATGTTTAAAACTAACTCCAGATCTGGATCTACATTACAAAAACGTTGGTGGGTTTTTATTAACTGAAACATCTGATTTCTCGTATCATATGCTATAGAGATATATTTTTATACGCAAAATACTGATTTAGGTTCAATAAATCCGAAATAAAACAAAATAAATCTATACAAATAGTGGGTGTAGGGCTGGGTGAGATGTTACTCACCTCTGATATGCTATAAAGCTCCTGAATCCGAAATAGGGTGATCCCCTACGCTGCACCATGCCAAAAACCCCTTATGAACTCCCCGAAATCCCTAAAACTTGTCGTCGAAAACTGGATCTAGGGTTACAGAGAGGCAGAAGGGGCTAGGGTTCTGAAATCTGATGGAAAATGGTTGGTTTCAGGTAAAAATAATTTATATAATACGGTTAAAACCCGAACAAAACTCAACCAAACCCGCAACAGAAAAGAAATCTGAAAATTAGCCCGTAAGTCGACTCATTGGTCGACTAATAAGTAGACTCATGAGTCGACTAAGCAAACATTTTCCAGATTCGTGCATGTTTTGCTAATTTGTCAAAACCAATGCAAAAAACTCTATAAAAATACACTCATACATATCTGATAACTTGTTATCCAGTATATCAATGACCTCAAGTCATTTACCATAATAGAATTATCTATCACCAATAATTCACAAATACTTCTAACAAAAATATGGGGTTTTACACAAGCAATCATAGAAACAAAGAAGAAACATATTAAGTAAGAATAAAAATCAAATAAGAAAATAAATCTAAAGCTAACACAAAAAATAAGTCAAATACAATAGAAATAGACAGAAACATAAAAAACATAATAAGAAAAGATAAAAAATCTAAAATACATAACAATTTAAACAAAACATATTAGTAGGGTATAACAATGGTTAATCAAAAACAAAAAGAAATTTAATTATGAAAAACATAATCAACACAAGTTCAAACTAAAGATATTAAAAATACAATGTAAAATACAAATTAATAAAAACGAGTAAACGAGTGAAAAGCAAACATCAATAGAATCATATAACAAAATAGAATAATATAATAATAAGTTTCAATCAAAGATAATAGGAAAAGCAACCATAAGGCAATTAGAATAATAATACATACAAAATAAACACAAATAAAAAGAAAACGTATTTAATTGATGGAATAATGAAAAATAGTCTGAAACATAGAAAATATACAAAGACGGTCAAGTATAAATAGTTAAACACAATTATTAAAATAATTATACAATCAAATAATCATGTAAAGTAGTATACAAAAATTAGCAGATAAACAATTCATTATACAAATATTGGGAATTTACAAATTGTATACACAGAAATTAGAATGCGACAAACAATATAATCATGTAAAAATAAGCAGTACAATGCAAGTGAAACATTAGAAGGTAATTGAACATAAACCAAAAAGATATGATATACAAAACAATACAAAGCAGACAATCATGGAAAGACAAAGTGATATGACACAAAAACATATAAGAAAATGAATTATATGTAGTATATCATATCAAAAACAAAATAAATAATTATAGACGTATCTCACAGCAATAATTATTGAAAACACACACTTTATATATAAATAATATAATTAAATAAATGAAGCAGACAAACCTGAACAATAATTAAATATAAAGTAAGTATTAGAATGAATAAGAAACTATATATAGAAAATAAGTAAACAAACATAAATAAAACTAAGAAAGATGAAATGTTTGATAAATTAAATCAAACAATGATGATACATGTAATTGGAAGTAAAGAATGAAATAAAATATACTAAATGAAACTATTTTATAAGTAATAAAACACACTAGAAAGTTGATAATACACTTATAATATGATATATATTTTTAATGAAAAACATACAATATAACACTATGGGTGGTATATAAAATAATGTAATAAATAATATAGAAATCAATACAATCAAATGATATATATGTCAAATCAAAGAAAACATAGTGTAAAAATAATAACATATAAAATAATGATCTGTATAGGGAAAGAGAGGTTATACAAAGAGAGGGTAATCACAAAGTGATAGGACAAGAAAAGTGGGAAGCCTCGGAGTCAAAGAGTGATAAGATAGAGATAAAATGAAATCTATCAAGAAAATAGGATAAGGGCTCAAGAATAGTCTCACGGATGAAATATGATATACATCTAAATTGTCTGTTATATTCTCACTAGTGAGGACTCGGGACCGTGACCTACATGGGCCATCACTAAAACCTGTCACGCCCCGTTTTCCAAAATACCCGGGAATCGGAACATGAACAAGCCCGTAAAGTATTATATTAAGGATAATAAATAAAATTAAATATTTCTCCTCAACCTAATACGCAGAATAAAAGCAAAGGCACAGGTCCCTAATCACAGTAACGAGAATATAATGAACAACACAGAATAAAATAATACATATCACAAATAAAATATCATCCCAGACATAATATTCGGGTCAACATGCCCTTATACAAGACTATCTGAATAAAATACTAGAGAATATAAAATACAATGAACAAGGGGAAAAGGAAATGCTAAAAAAGTAAGCTTAGACCATCGAACAACTAGAGGGAATAACTAAACTTCAGTTTCTTCTGCTCGGTCTGTAAGGCACTCTTGCTAAGAATATCCTGGCTCTGGCACATTTCTAAGCTGGATCTGTCCTTCCTCTAAATCTGACGTACACCAGAGAAAATAAGTGTACGTTAGTGTGCATGGCACACGGCAAGATCCTACCAAACAAATAGAACGAATGAAAACCAAGGAGAAAACGATACGATAACAGAAATGACAAAAGAACGTGCAACTAGAAATCCAACAAAATCAAAGTGCAATCCACTACTAAAATATAATAGTCAGAAGAATCCAAAAATCAAACGGGTAACGAGGTCATGTAGCTAGCGATTAGAATAATCATCCAAGTAACAGGGTCATACATTAGATGGAATTAATACTTAAAAATCTACAACTCGAGACGTAGTACGTCGAGCGAAATAATCCAAATAAGGAAATCCTCATGTATATACCATATGTCCTAAATTGTAGATAATTAAATATTAATCTCGATCTATGTATGAAAAGAAAAAACAATTGGTTCGTATCTCACAAAAATTCATACTTAACCAAGAAACGAGGTCATGTAACTAGTCATTCTATAACAGATCACTGGTTCACATCTCACATAGAGTCAACGCTCATATTATCGGATAATTGACTGTTCACATATCCCCTACGTGCATCCAATCAAATAAATTCATGAACCAAAGTAGCGACACCGATCTACTTTGACCTAGCCAACAAATCCCAGTAGCGACACCGACCCATTATGACTCAACAAACCAACCCTAGTGGGGACACCGATCCACTGGTGTGAGCCTGGAAGATATATCAACAGCCTTATCTGATTACAAGAACAGAGACTTTCCCACTCCGACATCTTTTGCTTTTCTAAGTCAACAATACACAAGCCTCTAGGTCTTATTCATGTCACACAGGTCACTATAGTCATAAACTCCTAATGATTCTCAATCACAACAAGGAACAATCAATGCAACTAATCATGTGCAGTAATATCATGGCATATCAGATAATCAAAATTAAGAATTATAAATCATAAACAGCGTCTACATAATTCAGAAAATAATCTTTTCTAAATTAATTTATTTTAAAATATTTCTCTTAATAATTAATCTAAAATAATTCCTTTTCCAAAATAAATTTCTTTAAATTATTTATAAATATTCTAAAATGATCTTTAAAATATTTATCACATTCTTATTATTTATTATTTAATATCATTCATCAAACAAACCCACGCAGATTATCACAAAATTCACATAACAACTAATCTATGCACGTACTTAATTAACAATATATCAAAATCTGTAAGGACGAGTCAATGAGTAATGGGATCTGGCCTCAGGTACGTCGAACGAGTCGACGTTGATGGCCTGGGTCGGATATGACGCGGGTGAGCTTGACGTCGGAGGGGACTCCAGGGAGGGGCTATCTGGCGGCGAGGTAGTAAGTCAGCGGCTCGGGCAGCGGCATGGTCGGCGTCAGGGGAGAGACAGCGGCACGACATTGGGGTGTCAGTTCTGGCGGCTTGGTGGCGGTGAGGGGAAACGGAGGACGTCGGCAAGACTGTAGAGGTGGAGGGCAGAGTGGGGCTGCGAACAAGGCTGTGGGCGTAGGCTGCAAGGGGAGGGTAGCTGTCGTGGCCGGAGGAGGGCAATGAGGTGAGCGGCGGCCAAGGCGGCAGCTCAGGGTTGATCAGAGTCGGGGCTCGGGTGAAGGAGGGGCCGACATCAGCGAAGATTTAGAGGGCGGTGAGAGAGAGAGGAGGCGGAGCTCGGGGCTGTGATCGCTAGATTTGAGGACGTTTGGGCTGAGGGGAGGCTAGGCGGTGGTGGCTCGGATCGAGGTGGAGCGGTGAGCGGGGGTTTGAGGCGGGTGTCGTGCTTGCGGTTGAAGAAGAGGGGGGCTGGCGGTGGTGGATCTAGAGCTCGGGGCTGGGGGAGGGTTTGGAAATGGAGTTAGCGGTGGTCGAGCGGGGAGCGCGAGGTCGAGGAGGAGGCTGCGACGTTCAGAAGGTAGGGGATAGGTTCGGTTGAACGGAGATGGGGACAGGGAGACAATGGCGGCAGTGTTTTTGGGGAAGAAGAAATAGGAGAGAGAAAAAAAGAGAATAGAATAATATAAATGAATATATATATATATATATATATATATATATATTAGTTAGGGTTTGGTATTTAAATGAAAATAATTAAAATAAATAATTACGGGTACTTAAAAATTAAACTAATAACAAAATAATTATCTACAAAAAAACGTACCATTTGTATTAACACAACCGCTGATACGCAACTAAATAAATAATACTATAAATTATACAATTAAACAAGATTAACTAATAAAACATATAATTACTTATTTTTAAAATCAAATAATTATGAAATAATTATCTATGCAATAAAATGTACTAGTTGTAATAATATAAACGATAATATGCAACAGTAGAAATGATACAAAAAAGTATACAAATAATACGTAATTAATAATACAACGTATTATATAAAATAATATTTACTAGTAAAAATAATACAATGTATTATTCAAAATGATACGTAATAGTATCGATAACACAATGGATTAATTTTAAAAAATTTTACTGCACTAAATAAATTTATAAATATGTAAATCATTTAAATAAATATAAAACTTGAACTTTAAATCATAGAAAATTCTAGAAAAATGAGAAAAATATAAATAGTATTTTAAAAATCATAATTAAATATTTTAAAATATCAAAAAATTATTTTAACTAGTATCAAAAATTCCCGGTCATTACACCACCCCTAGAGGAAGGGCTGCTAGATGAAGTGGATGCTATATCTATTAAACATAGTCTATCTAGATTATTTTTTTGTATCTAATAGAGTTAATATTTAGACACCTACAAAACGAGACGTAGTATGTCAAACGAAATAATCCAAACAAGAAAACCCTCATGTATATACTATATGTCTTAAATTGTAGACGCCTAAACATTAACACCGAACTAAAGATAAATAATCTAAATGGAATCAATAATTAGCAATCCACAACATGAGATTGGTACATCGAGCGAAATAATCCAAACAAGAAAACCCTCATGTATATACCATATGTCTTAAATTGTAGACGCCTAATAATTGATCCCAACCTAAGATAAAATAAAGCAATACAGAAAGTAAAGATATTTATAATATCATATTTATAATATCTTCCTCTATCACTGGGAAAATAAGATAAATATTAGCATATAACTCCGCGTACTTTCAAGGACAAAGTACCTCGGTCATATATCTCAGCAATGAGTCATATATATAACTGGCATCCGCCAAAGATTTAGGCTATCAATAATCATCTTAATGCAAATCCTTGAAAGATTCTGATTTTTCGCATCATCATTCAGGACTGACTACCCGGTCGGTATCCTAACAGTTTACACGGCTTATTAGTCTCATCGCATCTCTGTACGTAACACGAGTACGGGACGAACTACCAAGTAGGCATCCTAGAAGTACGGCTCACAAGCCTTATCGTACCCTAGTATAGGATGGACTACTAGATAAAGCATCAAAAACCCGACTCAATTGCCTGTACTAATGGTACATCGACGTACTACTCTACGTAGTACTGACCGGTGCTCATCAACGGTATCCAACATGTATATAAATGTGTAATCAACATTTATCTTAAGTGTAATCAAAACAAAATTCATCATAATCCCCTTTTGGAATACTTATGGTGTTCTATGATACTATTCAGGTGTACTCATGAATGTATATGTATCATCGTGCTGCTCGATCCTCGTGATCGCATTCAAAAAAATGCAAAGAACAAAACAACATGTCAAAAATATCCCAGGTCGGTTGACCGCCCCAAGGGCATCGGTCGACCGAACAGAGCATTGTGCACAATGTGTACACACATGACTTTACCGGTCGACAGCCCCTAGGACGCCAGTCGACCGGCCAGAGCAATATCTGGTTCTTTGGTTTTTGGGTTTTTAAAATTTGTAACTACATTTAAACACTTATTTATATCATCATGATACATAAAAAATATTAAAACTTGAACATTAAATAACAGAAGATCATCTCTATAAAAATTAAACTTTTGATTTAATCTAATTAGGGTTAACATCCTAATTAATCAATTTCTCGAATAAAACATGAAATTTATCCACAAGATTAACTAAACATGATAAATTCTATATAATTAACATAAATGAAAAATTATTTAAACATGTTTACAGAACTTAGGTATCACACATACGGTTTAAACATCTCTCTTTTACATGAAAACTCAATTAATAATAAATCTAGGACTTAAATATGATTAGGACATGATTAACCAGTTAAAAACAAAATTAAAAGTGACCCTAATGATCATGATGATATTACTAATATAAACAGTAAGAAATAAACTTCATATCTATCATTAGATTAAGATTTAACCTCAAAAATCATGTTTTTAAAGCATGGGGTTAAACTTTAACATGAGATTTATCATTATAATTAATAAAAACTTAATATTTACTAAGGGAAGGGTTTGGAGGAAGATGATGTTACCTCAAACGCTACTATAAAAACTCAACGATGTAAGAAAACAAGTTCTACCTCGCCAATAGCCGACAAACTCGCCCTCTTCTCAGTATTATTGGCCTTCTTGCTTTGATGATGTTTAACAAACAATTTACTTCTAATGTTGGTTGTCTAGTATTTGTGTTTTCGTATTTATTCTAGACAAACAACGCGTTGGAGGATGGATGGATTGCGCCATAACGATCATATCAAATGGAGGTCGCCGGATATTGTGGAGCGAAGCTTTGCAATTCAAAGTTAAAGATCAAGTTCAAACTTCATCCGCAAGTGTACCAAGTCGAGCTTATTAAAGATCAAGATCATAGCTTGGGTAACTTAGTTTAGGTTTTATATTATGTGTGTTAAGTACCTTAAGCTCAATATAATATACACACACATTTTATTGGTTTCCTTGTATATATATGTAGTCATATATATATATACAACACTAGTTTTTGTTTTTGTGTTTATAAATATAAAATTACATATTTCATATTGTGATTTGGTTTAACTATTTAGATATGAAACAAATATATTTTTATATACATACTCATATGTTTCATTTTCTATTGTATTTGGAAAAATATTGTATTGTTAGTTTTTGGACTTAACAATAATCATATACATATTTTATTACGTCTACATAATCTTCATGTAAAGTTTCAAACATGGTTTAGCCAAAATGTTAAAATTCACATGTTTACATTTTCATGTTTTGGCCTTTTTTGTAAAATGATGATATTTTTCATTTGGGAAGTCCTTTTTGAAAACCAGTCATCGTATCATATTTATTATCATGTCTACAATCATTTCTTTAAGTTTTAGATTTTGTGGAATTTATTTGATATTTTTAAACAGTGTTTTAAAATCAAAAAAATAGTTTTCATACCAAGATTTTCATTTATCAGTTCACGATTGACCGCCACGGTCGACCGCGCTTAAGTTCATTCATCAGTGGGCAGTAGAGACTTTCACGGTCGACCGCCGCGGTCGACCGTGAGCTCGAGATTTCCCACGGTCGACCGCCACGGTCTACCGCCGAAGTCTCTAGAGCTTTTCCTGTTGTTTTTATTGCTCGCGGTTGACCACCGCAATCGACCACCATTCAGCCCAACGGCTATATTGTACAGAATCTCATTTCCGATTCTGTGGAGTTTTTGGTCTTTTGCTTGGGGTTTTTGGCTGAGGTCTTGGGAGGCTACAAATACCCCATTGATCTCAGTTCTCAATTAATCCAAGAAGTTTTTAAACAAGGGTTTAAGTTTGTTTTGTTTTGTTTAAGTTTGGGGTTCTTACAAAGAGGAGCTTACATCAACTATTGAGGAGTTCATCTTCAATATCTTCTCATCCTTTCTTTGTGTTTATAGAGAAGTTTTCTAACTCTTTTCTCTAGCAATATTATTATTGATTTTCATATTCTTATTATTGCTAGTTTGCTATTTGAGTTAGATTTGATTTTACTCATTGTTTACACACACACCCACTTGAGCTTATCGTATTTTCATACATAGTATATTTGGGTTGGTGAGAGTTGTAACAATGGAGAGTGAGCTTTTATTATGTTCTCATCTATATTAGAGAACAATCTTAATCGTGAGATCACTTTGTAATACACTTGTACACCGAGAAGAGTGTGCGGTGAGAGTCGGGGATCGTCCCAAGAGGAGTGGAGTCGGTTGACGAATCTAGGGAGAGGTTGTAACCGAGCAATTGAGGGAGACACGATTAGGTCTAACACTTGTGAGGGTGTAGAGTGGGTTTGCAAGAGTGTGAGTTGTAGAGTTTTCGGTTAGCTAGAAAACCGAGTGTGTAGAAGTTTCGGCTTCCAAACCGGGTTGTGATAATGGATTTCTCCCCGGGAGTGGGGAGCGGAGACGTAGGACGGAAGGTCCGAACTCCGTGATCATATTGTGTGTTTGAGTTTGCTTTGGCGCACTTAATCTTATGTTTATATTTCTTGTCGCCATTGTTCATAGCTCATTATTTATATCATCCACTATCTAGTTCATATTGTTTACCCTTGTGTTAGTTTATATATCCTTGCATACATATTTCATCATATATGATATATCTCATTGTTCATATTACTTATCCTAGCTCACATATCATGTTGTATTTCATACTTGCTAGGATAACTTGTTAATTAATTTTAATTGGCATAAAATCGGATTAGATTAGCATAAGACCCTAATCACCCCCCTAGGGTCTAACAATTGGTATCAGAGCTTGGTGCTCTTTGATATAAGGTCTAATCGCCTTGAGTTAAAGATCCAAGTTATCTTTTTGTGCTAATCTTATTTTGATTGTATTTGTATCTTGCTTGCCTTTTATATTATGGATATGCATGGTTTCGGTTATGCTATCAATATTGCTCCTAGATTAGATAATTTCCCCTATACCCAATGGTGTGTTAGATTTAAACTTTTTGTTCAATCTAAACACTTTGATTTATGGGAAATTATAGATGATGCTTATATTGTGCTCACTTTGGAGAAATCCAAGTGGAATAAGAATGATCGTTGTATGTTTACAATGAACAATATTTTGTTAGAATATTTGCTAAATGCTTTTAATTCATCTATGTCTAACAAGTTTGTTCATTTTGATAGTGCTTACAAACTTTAGAAATTTATAGAAGCACATCAAGGAGATTTGGAAGCGATCCGACAAGCTTTGGAGGATCCCGCTTCAAGTTCATATGGAGCATCATGCACATGAGCACTAGGCGATAGCCCTAGTGAGGTTTGCGAGTTTGAATCTATTAATGATTTACCTAATGATGAACTTGCTTGTGCTAGTAAAAGATTATTACATGCCTACAAGAAATTGTAAAATGATTTTATTAATTTAAAAAGCAAGCATGAGGATTTGAAATCCGATCATGAGTTGTTAGCATCTAAGTTTGAAACTATTTCTAATGAAAATGTTATCCTTAAAGAAAACAATGAAAAATTAAAATTGGACCATGTTTCTTTAACTTCAAATGTTGCTAGTTTAACTCATGAAAGAGATAATGCCATCTTAGAAGTAGAGAACATATAAAATAATACTGCTTCTTTTATAAACAACTATTTATGTTCCACTTCTAATAAAAATGCACATATGCCTAATAATGAGTTAAATGATGTTAAAAACCGTATTTCTTCTTTAGATTCAACTCTTTCTACATGCATTAACAACCATAAGAATCTTATGAATATGTGTGCCAAGTCTAAATCATCCACTCACCATGCACACATATATAGCAAAATTTATAAGTGTTCAATTTGCGACCGTAAAGGCCATCTAGCTAAATTTTGCTATGATGCACACAAACATAACAATATCAATACTCCTTGTATATCTCACATAGCTTCTTCATCACATGTACACACACATGCACAAAAAGTACATCATAAGCATGCTCATGTGTATCAATGTGATCTTTGTGGACATTTTGGTCACTTGGCAAAATATTGTTTTGATTTGAAAAAGAATCTCATTTGCCAAATATTTTTAGTAGATCACATGTTTTTAAATGTGATGTTTATGGTAGATTTGGCCATTTGGCGAAGTTTTGTTATGATTTGAAAAAATATTCAAACTTGCCAAATTTCTCAAGTAAACCACCTTTGTTTAATGATGTTTCTCATTTGCAATATAATTTAAAAGAAAAATCTTTATTTGCAAATGATTCCTGTGCACGAGCTAATGGTCCACGAAAACAAATGGATCTCTTTCATTGCACAAATTACAATCGGAAGGGTCATTTGCAAGATTATTGTTTTGACCGTGCTAGTGCACCATATGCGCCCAAGAGGGTTCAACCCTAGGGGTTTGAACTTAAATGATAGGGGTCATGTCTCTAAACTTTCTGGTACCAAGAATTCTTGGGTACCAAAACAAATTTGATTTTTAAACCAAGAATTGTAGAGCTTTTCTTTTTCTTTTCCTTGGTTTTGAAAATTATGCTTTGAAACCTTTGAATATGAAAACAATTTTTCTTTGATTAATTATTTTGTTTTCATGACTATTAGTTTTGATTTTAAATAAGAGGTTTGCAGTTATATACCCTCCGGGTTTATTAGGTGTTTATTCCCAAATCTTGTTTACCGGGTGCTAAAATGTTCATATGGGTTGATACTAGCTCAAGAGAGATATGGTTGCCTCTTATGATTTTTATTTTTTTTGAATCAATGATGATTTGGTCTTACGTTTTTGGATTTAAACTTTGATTTATGATTTCTTTTGGTTGATTTGTTTTTATTTGAAAACTTTTTGCATGATTCTCATGCTTCTCTTTTCTTGATTTCATAAATCTATTTTTATACATAATTTTTATGATGAGACAATATTCTTCATATTGATATATTTATATGTGTTCTCATTATCTTTTTTATGTGGGCAGTGTTTAATATCTATGCTTGCTCACATATATTTTTGCCTTAGCATTCATTTCATATATCCTATAAGGCATTTTGATAGGAGGAGCAATCCCTAAATCTTTCTATGTGGTATACTCACCCATGCATATTAATAAGGAGAGCTTTCGCTCTCTTCCTTCTTGTTGGTTTCTCCTTTTTGATGTTGTCAAATGGGGAGAAATATTATGAGTATATTCTTTCTTGTTTATATGCATGATATATTATAATTTATATCTTTATTTCTTTTCATGGATATGTCCTTTTTGTAAATTGTTTGTCATCATCAAAAATGGGAAGATTGTTGGCCTTCTTGTTTTGATGATGTTTAACAAACAATTTACTTCTAATATTGTTTGTCTAGTATTTGCGTTTTTGTATTTATTCTAAGCAAACAACGCGTTGGAGGATGGATGGATTGCGCCATAACGATCATATTAAATAGAGGTTGGCAGATATTGTGGAGTGAAGCTTTGCAATTCAAAGTTAAAGATCAAGTTTAAGCTTCATCCGTAAGTGTACCAAGTCGAGCTTATTAAAGATCAAGATCATAGCTTGGGTAACTTAGTTTAGGTTTTATATTATGTGTGTTGAGTACCTTAAGCTCAATATCATATACACACACATTTTATTGGTTTCCTTGTATATATATGTAGTCATATATATATATACAACACAAGTTTTGGTTTTTATGTTTATAAATATGAAATTACATATTTTATATTGTGATTTGGTTTAACTACTTAGATATGAAACAAATATATTTTCATATACATATTCATATGTTTTATTTTCAATTGTATTTGGAAAAATATTGTATTCTTAGTTTTTGGACTTAACAATAATCATATACATATTTTATTAAGTCTACATAATCATCGTGTAAAGTTTCAAAATATGGTTTAGCCAAAATGTCAAAATTCACATGTTTACATTTTCATGTTTTGGCCATTTTTGTAAAATAATGATATTTTTTATTTGGGAAGTCCTTTTTAGAAACCAGTCATCGTATCATATTTATTATCATGTCTACAATCATTCCCTAAAGTTTTATACTTTTTAGAATTTATTTGATATTTTTAAACAGTATTTTAAAATCAAAAAAACAATTTTCATACCAGGATTTTCATATATCAGTTCACGGTCAACCGTCACGGTCGACCGAGCCTAAGTTCATTTCTCAGTGGGCAGCAGAGACTTTCACGGTCGACCGTCGTGGTTGACCGTGAGCTCGAGATTTCCCACGGTCGACCGCCGAAGTCTCTAGAGCTTTTCCTGTTGTTTTTGTTGCTCGCGGTCGACCGCCGTTCAGCCCAACGGCTATATTGTACAGAATCTCATTTTCGATTCTGTGAGGTTTTTGGTCTTTTGCTTTGGGTTTTTGGCTGAGGTCTTGGGAGGCTATAAAAACCCCATTGATCTCAATTCTCAATTAATCCAAGAAGTTTTTAAACAAGGGTTTAGGTTTGTTTTGTTTTGTTTAAGTTTGGGGTTTTTACAAAGAGGAGCTTATATCAATTGTTGAGGAGTTCATCTTTAATATCTTCTCATCCTTTCTTCGTGTTTATAGAGAAGTTTTCTAACTCTTTTCTCTAGGAATATTATTATTGATTTTTATATTCTTATTATTGCTAGTTTGCTATTTGAATTTGATTTGATTTTACTCATTGTTTACACACACACCCACTTGAGCTTATCGTATTTTCATACATAGTATATTTGGGTTAGTGAGAGTTGTAACAATTAAGAGTGAGCTTTTATTGTGTTCTCATCCATATTAGAGAACAATCATTCTTTGTATTGTGCTTAATCGTGAGATCACTTTGTAATACACTTGTACACCGAGAGGAGTGTGTGGTGAGAGTCGGGGATCGTCCCAAGAGGAGTGGCGTCGGTTAACGAATCTAGGGAGAGGTTGTAACCGAGCACTTGAGGGAGACACGGCTAGGTACAACACTTGTGAGGGTGTAGAGTGAGTTTGCAAGAGTATGAGTTGTAGAGTTTTCGGTTAGCTAGAAAACCGAGTGTGTAGAAGTTTCGGCTTCCAAACTGGGTTGTGATAGTGGATTTCTCCCGAGAGTGGGGAGCGGAGACGTAGGACGGAAGGTCCGAACTCCGTGATCA
>BQKN01000373.1:290990-304872 GCA_022839385.1 Asparagus kiusianus | reverse complement strand
ATGAAATACATAGATATTTATAGAGGCAAACCCGAAAAAAATTTGTTTGACCCAAACCAGGAAACCTAGTCTGACTAGGAAAATAACCCTTGGTATTTTAGCTATAACTTTCTCATCCGACCACATAATGAGATGTTCTAAGATTTATTGGAAATTTATTGAAAAGTCCTACAACATTTGTCTTTTGACTATTTCCAAATTCTTACTATATCACTATGTAAAATATAAAAACTTTTACATTGGAACCGTGCATGATTTCACTCCTATATTCATATATATACATTGGATTGTTCTCAAATCAATCTCTAGTATATTCAAATATTAAAATATGTTATTTATCACCATATAACATATTTATTATTATTTTTCACATAATATTCAAATTTTATGGGGTTTTACATAATACATTTGATTTAGAAAGTATATCTATATATTTAAAGAATGATCCAAATGTTAATACTGTAGAATTTTTTTTTATGTTACGCTTCAGTAATTTTAGTGTACTATAGTGACTTTCCTATTTTTGTTTGTTGTTTACGCTACAGTAAATTTACTGTAACATAAACAATAGATTCTGGGCTAGTTTTTGCAGTAGTGTAGTACATGGTCCATTTATACAATTGCATTCCAATGTAATTTCTTTGATTTAACTACAGAACCCGTACACATTTTAGCTAGTAATTTGTTGGTGCATATTGACGCTACGGTTGTTATAATTCTTACAAACATAACACTTTTAAGATAAGTGTTTTCCTCCGCAAGAGTAATCCATAGGGCTATTGCTCATTTTGCTCAAGTATCAGGCTTAGCTTCTAATCCGTCTAAGAGCAGCAGCATATTCATTGTTGGCGCCTATGATCAAGACAAACAACGTATTCTTAGTGAACTTCTTTTTGTAGAGGCCTCTTTTCCTACAAAGTATCTTCGCATATCTCTATCTAATTGTTGGATTTTTTTGGTCAAAACCGCTTTTCAAAATGAGTTTTCAAACTATATATATATATTAACTACAAGTGTTTTTCATAAATGCTTAGTAGCCTAGTGGAAAGTTAAAGTTTTGATGTTTTAAAATGTCCTCTGTTCGAGGCATGCCAATGGCAAGCCGAAAAGTGTTTTATTTTAATTAATCCCTCATAAGTTCTCGTGGGTCATGGGTCGTGGGTCGTGGGCTGTGGGTCGTGGGCTCATAGTCCGTGGGCCGTGAGCTTGTGGACCGTGGGTCAATGGGCTAAGGATCAGGGCTAATCGACCTAATGTTGCCAAAATCATACGAGGTTCATCTAATTCACAATATCAGATGAGGTTCGCTCGTCAACTGAGGTTCGCCTATTCGACGAGATTCGCTCGTCAAACGAGGTTCGCTTGTTCGATGATGTTCGCTCGTCAAACGAAGTTCGTATGTTTGATGAGGTTCTCTCGTTCAACGAGGTTCGCCTGTTCGACGAGGTTTTCCCATTCGACGAGGTTCGCCCATTCGACGACATTCGTCCTAAAGATGATGTTCGTCTAATTTGCTGAGACGTGACCCTGGCGTTTCATTGTAACGCATCCATTGATTGCCCTGTATTCAGGAGTTACTACATGCAACAATTACAATGGCATTTAGAGTAATTTAATGTATTAATATTATAATTATAATTGCCATTATGAATTATAACAGTCGCATTAATTGAGGTTGACTCTTGAGCTGGTCTTAGAGGCCTATAAATAGCGCCCCTTAGGTAGCTCTTATAGTTGGCTAGAGAACTTGGAAAATGAACGTTGGATCAAGGAGATCTTGACGTTGTTGTTGTTGTTGTTCTACTGCTGCAAAAACTATGCTCGAATGAACTTTCCTAAAATTGAAAGGTTTTGACCGAAAGGTTCTGAGATCGAGGAGATCTTTTCCTTGACCGAAAGATCTTATAGATCGAGGAGATCTTCACAGTGCTGGGTTGGTGCACACCAGAGTACTGTACTTTTGTTCCTGGAAGCAGTTTGACCTTGTGATCCTTGCACTAGAGTAAGCCAAATATTGTTTTAAGCACAGCGTTTCACAAACACACAGCAGTGAACTGAAAAAGTTTAAAATTACAGCACATTAAAATTTCTTTGTTTCATTCCAGATTTATCCATAATTTCCAACAAAATTAAAACAATATTTTCTGATCTACTATGGATCCTGAACAGAGTATCCTATTCCAGAAACTGAGAGTACTCCTCATCAGTTATGATTAGGATATCCAGATCTTTTGGATAGTCTCAAAGTGTGGGGGTATCCCGTATATGTTCGAGTTCTAGATATCAGAAGGCCTAAGCTCAGACCAAGGGCAAACAAATATATGTTTCTTGGCTTTACTGAAGATAGCGATGCTTGCAGGTTCCTGGATCTTAGAACCAACTCTATCATTGAAGTTCAGGATACAGAATTCTTTGACGATAAGTTTATCAAAGGTAAAGGCTTATTCCACAAAAATATAGCAGAAAATGCTGGTAAGTCAGATGTACCAGAGGAGCCAGTTTCACGAGCGACTGAAAATGTTAATGATGAAGGAGTTACCAAACCACCTTCTAAGCGTGTCAGGAGATAGAAAGATTTTAGAGATGACTTCATCACCTATAATGTAGAAGGAGACCCACAGACTTTCCAAGAAGCAATGCAGTCAACATAGACGCTCTCCTGTGGAAAGAATTTATAAATGATGAGATGGATTCATTAATCCAAAATCACATATGGGAGCTGGTAGATGTACCTGAAGGTGCTAGGTCTATCAGTTGCAAGTGGATCATTAAGAAGAAGCTTCGACCTGATGGTACTATTAAGAAGTACAAAGCAAGACTGATGGCGAAAGGAGTCTCTCAGAGAGAAGGAATAGATTTCTTTGATATCTATGCATCAGTTTGTAGGATCACTACAATTAGAGTACTTATCGCATGGACGGCGATAAAAAGGTTCGTCATACATCAGATGGATATGAAGACTGCCTTTCTTAATGGAGACCTCATAGAAGAGATCTATATGGAAAAATCAGAAGGACTTGATGCTGCAACTAGTAAAGTTTGTAAACTTATTAAGTCTCTATATGGACTTAAGGAGGCACCGAAACTCTAGCATAAGAAGTTCAATTAGGTTGTTCGCAATAATGGGTATCAAGTCAGTGAGTCTGACAAGTGCCTATATATCAAGGTTGCTGAAGGAAATGTGGTTGTTATCTGCCTCTATGTGGATGATATGCTCATCATCGGGAGTGATTTGGAGATAGTAATATCTACCAAGAAATTTCTATCAGTACAGCTCAGCATGAAGGACCTTGGAACTACGGACGTGATTCTCAGAATTAAAATCATATACTCTGAAGGGGGTATTGAATTATCCCAATCTTATTATGTCGAGAGCATGCTAAGAAAGTATGGCTACTACAACCAGTCAGAACTGTAAGTGCCGTACGATTATAATAATAAGCTTCGACGGAACACTGGAAGACCATTAGAGTAGCTAAGGTACTCAAAGATAATTAGAAGTTTTATGTACGTGATGAGCTGCACAAGGCTAGATATAGCATTTGCTGTAGGAATACTTAGTAGGTTCATAAGTAATCCTAGAAAGCTTCATTAGGATGCTAAATGAGATACTTGAAAAGAACTATAGGTCTGGGTCTATTCTATACTGGATATCCAGCTGTAATCGAAGGCTATTCAAATATGAGCTGGTGCTCAGAACCAGATGAGTGTAGATCTACTGGAGGTTTTATCTTCACCATGGGTGGAGATTTCATCTCGTGGAAATCTAAGAAGAAAACTATGATTGCACAGTCATCGATGGAATCTAAGTTCTTCGTACTCTGTGCTGTAAGAGATGAAGCTGAGTGACTCAGTTGTATTCTCCGAGACCTTCCATTAACAGAATTGCAAGTCGTAATTACTATCTATTGTGATAATTAGGCGATGAGTGCTGTAGTAGCGAACTCGTTGTTCAATGGAAAAAGTGAACTATTCATCTGAAGCATGGCTATTCAAGAGAATCATCTGCCAAGGAGTCATCTCTGTGATTGACATCCGGTCTTAAGAGAATATGCCTAATCCTTTGACTAAAGGTTTGAAAAAGGATATAGTCGAATAGATGTCTGCTGTAATGGGTCTCAAAGTTTTGTGAGTCTTACAAATACTTACTATATTCGTCAAATTATAAGTTCAAAGCCTACACTACTAATAATAAGATAACTGGTTCAAAAGTCAAGTAAGATTTATAAAGTTTGGTGAGTCTTACAAATACTTACTATTTACATTATTAGTTCAAAACTTATGTTACTAATGACAAGATGATTGGTTCAAAGGTCAAGTAAGATTTACAAGTAAAATTCTATCATGTAAAGAGGATAGATGTTAAGCCTTAATGAGCCCAAAGCATTTCGGATGCAGGATGTTGGATAGGTAACATGCCTAAAGGACTCACCGATGATCCTATCATATAAAGGGGTTGGCTATTAAGCCTTAATGAGTCCAAAGCATTTTGGATGCGGAGTGTTAGATAGGAAACACGCCTAAATAACTCACCTAAAATCCTATCATGAGAGAGAATGGCTCTTAAGCCTTAATGAGTTCAAAGCATTTCGGATGCGGGATGTTTGATAGGAAGCATGCCTAAAGAACTCACCTATGTATGGGTGGAGATTTGGCCATCTCCTATGGTGTCTTGTGAAAAGATACCTAGAGCCCTAGCAGAAACTAGGATATGCACAGAGTCATAAATGTGCATAGCAAAGGCAAGTGTGGTTCAAAGTAAAAACTACCGCAGATGAGTTTGATCTTATGTGATCGTTGGATTTTAGACATGTACTGGTTTAAGTATCTGCGACACCATACATCTATCTTCTATTCACTTAGTCTAAGGGGGATTAAATTTCTTACAACATCTACCTTATGCAAAACTATTGAAACAACGACATCATTACACGACACCAGTTTAAAAACTTGAAGGGGATCGTTGGATTTTTTGGTCAAAACCACTTTCCAAAATGGGTTTTCAAACTATATATATATTAACTACAAGTACTTTTCATAAATACTTAGTAGCCTAGTTGAAAGTTAAAGTTTTGGTGTTTCAAAAGGTTCCTTGTTCGAGGCTTGCAAACGGCAAGCCGAGAAATGTTTTATTTTAATTAATCCCTTATAAGATCTAGTGGGTCGTGTGCCGTGGGCCAATGGGCCGGAAATCGGGGCTAATTGGGCTTAGGCGCTAAGTGGAGCTTTGGTAGGCACACTTTGCACTTCGTACGGGGTTGGTGCACACCGGAGTACTGTACTACTGCTCCTGGTAGTAGTTTGGTCTTGGGATCATTACGCTGGAGTAGGCTAAATATTGCTTTAAGCATAGCGTTTCACAAACGCACAGTAGTGAACTGAAAAAGTTTAAAATTACAACACATCAAAATTTCTCTGTTTTATTCCAGATTTAACCACAATTCTCAACAGTAGTAGGGTAAATAAATCCCAATACAAGCCCCTCTTAGAAAAGCTTCGCTTAAAGTTGAAATTGGAATGCTAAAACTATTTCCTATGGTGGTAAATTGGCCCTTGTTAGATCAATTCTCTTTAGCATCCAAGTATTTTGGACCAATGGTTTCCTCCTTCCCAATGGTGTATTAAGAGATGCTGACCAAGCTTGCAGGCAATACCTATGGGGTGGTAGAGATGGTCATCACAGGATTCCTCTTGTTGCTTGGCTTGATCTTTGTAAACGTAAGCTGAATGGAGGCCTAGGAATTTTTGCTACATAGATATGGAGCATTGCGTCCTTGGTTAAAATATTGTGGGACATTCATTGTCATAAAAGTGCTTTATGATTTAAATGGGTGAATGAGTACTATCTTAAAAGATACGATATCTGGTATGTTGGTGCAAAAACTTGTGATTCAGGGCAATGGAAAAGCTTGCTCAAGGTTAGAGACTTGCTTACTCAAAGATGTGGTGACATCTCTACCGGTCAAGCTCCAATTTGTCATTGTACTATTGGAGGTAAGCTCAGATTGCCTTTACTACTACTTGTGTAATGTTGCAACTTGAGCTCCTTTGTAGCTCTCTGATATGCAATCACCTTAATGGCCAAAGCACTGCTTTATTAGATGGGAGGTTGAATTATCCTAAATTATCCTATCCTAAATTAATATGTATATAAGCTCAGACTATATTAAGTATGTTACAATTTATGTTAAGTTATAAATAATTTATCAACCTCCAAGTTCAGCCACTTATCTAGAAATTACAAAAATAAAAAATCTCAAAAACTTACAAAATTTATTTACTAGAGAAAACATATAAATATTTAAAATTTTGACTATCTAAAGATTTGAATTTGGTACCTAACAAGTAAAAAAATAGAACTCTTTATCTTAACATTTGTTTCTTATATTTAAATTTAAAAATAATAATATATGAAATATGCTTACCTCCTAAACTATTTTCATAATTAAGGAAACAAATATCAATTTTGCATGAGTGACCAAGCTAGAAAATATCCATAACTCATAGAATTTGTACAATTCATAGAAAATACCGAAAAGACATAATTTGAAGATTTTACATAATACTCCCTTTAACATGGAAGTTTGAGAAAAAACTTTATATGAACAAAAATACCCTTGATCCTTTTAGATATTATATTATCAAATAATATCCTAATTAATTTTAATTAATAGGTATAAGCTTTAATTATCCTATCCTATCCTAATTAATATGTATATAAGCTCAGATTATTATATTAAGTATGTTAAAAATTATATTATATTATAGATAACAATTCAACCTCCAAGTCCATCAACTTCTCTAGAAATTACAAAATAGAAAATCTAAAAAACTTTCAAAATTTATTTACTAGAGAAAACCTATAACAATTTAAAATTTTGACAATATAAAGATTTGAATTTGGTACCTAACAAGTGAAAAATAGAACTGTTTATCTTAGAATTTATTTCTTATATTTAAATTTAAAAATAAATATAATAGATGACCTTACGAATATGCTCATCTCTTTAAAATACCCAAAACATATAATTTAAAGATTTTGCAAAAACAATCAACAATACAAAATTATATAAAACATCAAAAAGACTTTCAAAACTTGTCTATTCTTCACTGAAATCTAAAAAACTTCAAAGTATTGTAAATTTTATAGAGAAGTCTTAGATTTTACAAAATTTGTAAAAAAATCCAAATAGAAATATCTTTAATATGTTTTCATTGTGTTCATGTTCTAATTAATTGAAATATCTTTAATAAGATACAACCTATAAATAAAATTTTAATATCCACGTTCAACCATTTATCAATTAATTACAAAATAAAAAAACTCAAAACTTCAAAATTTTAATTTCTAGAGAAAAGTGTTTGGGTCAGAAATTGTTTTCTTCATTGTGATTGAATCTATTACAACTTCAAGCGTTACAATAAACTCAACAAAAAGTTAGTCTTTTTATAAGACTTTTTACACAATGGAAATAACTAATTGCAATCTCTTTCAAACAACACACAGATCCTATTTATTAGTCTCTGTTTACGTGAGATCTTTGCATATGCCGGGGATGTTGATATCCGTGGACCGCCTACAGATCGGATCCGGTTGACAGAATGATTAATCAAAGCTCCTACTGCACCAAGGAAGTATTTGCTAAAGTACTGATATCGACCAAGCGAAATCAGTACTCTTCTCGAGATTAAGACCAAGCCTAATCTCAATGAAAAGGGGGACGGAGCTTCAGATCTCTCGAATTCTTCCTCTTTATACTGAAGAACTTCGTCGAGATCAGTAGCCTCCTCTGAAATTCATGCTCCCTTGCTCTCCAACTCGGCAGCACCTCCTCGTCTTGATAATAATTCACCCCCTCTGCAAGGAGACCCTAGGTTTGTATTTATACGACTTCGAATGTAGGGTATTTGGATAAGAATAAAGGATTTGGCCATATCTTCAGTTGACAAAGTCCTATCCACGTTTAGATATGATATCTAAGCAGTTGGAACACTTAGAAACAAAGAAATCCCGAAAATCTATCCAGAAACACGTTTTGGGTACTCGAGGCGCATGGCAGGCGCAGTCGTTTCGGACTAGGCGCGGGACAGCTCGTACTGACCCGCAGGCGTGCGGGTCAGCCAGTGCTGTTCCGTGCTGGCGCTGGTTAGCGATCTCGGCTGAACTCTTTGGTATTTTATGACTTTTCGGGACTTGTACTTTCTGTCGTTTTGCGTATTTAGTTGTCTTGTTGACTTGTACGCTTTGCTAACTCATTTCATTCACTCATTAGCTTCTTAACGACACTTAGAGATGATCGACAAGTGTGCGGGCCACTCGGATAATCCTTCTTGACTCGGATGATAACGTTCATCATCTTCTTTTTATCTCGAGCTACGTGTAGACACCTATAGGTATTTTTAAACGCCTACACATACCCCCTCCAAAGTATTTTAGACTCACTTTTTTATAGAGGAGTCTGGAATGCTTTTGATAAGATAGGCCTTAATTTCAATCTCTTCAGTATTTTGTCGAGGAGATCGGGTGAGACCTATGAATGGCTTTAATTCTTGACTTCTTCAGTCTTCAATCTACTCAGTATTTTATCGAATAGATAAAGTTCTTCCGGCCCTGTGTTTATCGTTTGACCGTTGTTAAAATCTTGAACTGAAGTTGATGAGTAAGTTTCTGAACTTAGCTCGTGTTGTTGAGTTGACGTTGAACTGATCGTCTTTGTCAGAAATTCATATCTGGATCGCAATTGAACTCCCTGGAATCATCCTTTAATCATGAATTTTTTCTTAGCCTAATTTTGGCAAAATTGTTGATGCGTTGACCAGTGTTAACACAGTTTATACTCGTATGTTTGTTGGAGTCTACACAGTTTAAATTCTTAAGGTATTGGAGCGTGGCGGTCTCAACTGTTGGGCTGTAAGACCAACTATTAAAGTTGGTTCATCTGCATGTATGGTTATTATCCTGAAGTTATCGGATGTACAAGTCATGAGACCAACTAATGAAGCTGGTGCGTCAATGACTCTCACATGTATAGGATTTTTAGCAAATCATCAGCCATCAACAAGTTTGATAAGCCTTTACCGACTACCATTTGAGTCGGACTAGCATGCAGATTGTTTAAGTCTGTTCTGCATGTAACGTTGTGCTAAAAGAGTTAACTCTTTTAGTGCTACTATGTTGAATACGTAGACTTCGTCTTTCTTACGGAAATAGACTACCCGGTAACACGTATTAGGCACTAACTTATACCTTCTTAGGATTCAGGATAAAAGTCCCCAGACTTGGATTCTGGTGTTATTTTTACTCGACGAAAGACTAAACCGGCAACGTGTGCTAGGTGTAGGCTTATCTCTATTTAGGAGTCAAGGTAAAGTTACCCGCGCATGTAAGACGCGGATTTTAGCATTATTAATAACGGTCTGTCATAATGTCGAATATGTGGGCTTTTGTCCTTTTTACGGTCAAGGACTAATTAACAACGTGTGTTAGGCGTTGATTTATCCCTACTTAGGCTTCAAAATAAAATTCTCCAGATTTGGATTCTGGTGTCTTCTTCACTCGGTGAAAGACTAAACTGGCAACGCGTGTTAGGTATTGACTTATCCCTACTTAGGCTTCGGGATAAAATTCCCCATGCGTATAAGGCACGGATTATGGTGTTATTAAAAATAACCTACCACAATGTCGAATATGTTGGTTTTTATCCTTTTTACGGTCAAGGACTAACCGGTAATGTATGTTAGGCGCTGACTTATCCCTACTTAGGCTTCGGGACAAAATTCTCCAGATTTAGATTCTGGTATCTTTTTCACTTGGTGAAAGACTAAACCGGCAATGTGTGTTAGACGTTAACTTATTCATACTTAGACTTCGGGATAAAATTCCCCAAGTTTGGATTCTGGTGTCTTCTTCACTCAGTGAAAGACTAAATCGGTAATACGTGTTAGGCGTTGACTTATCCATACTTAGGCTTCGAAATAAAATTCACCATGTGTGTGAAGCACGTATTTTAGAGTTGAAGAATGGTGTCTTCTTTTGGGGCAAAGACGAACCCGATACTGGAAAGGAAGAATTTTATATTCTACGTCCAGTTACAAAGGAAACTCAAAGTGAGATTTCTACTTCAAGAGTTCGGGAAGGTGAAACTAAGAGTGGGATCTCCGCTCCAAGAATCAAAAAGATTTGAATAATCCTAACTGTCCAAAGGTTTGATTACTGAACTGAAGGTGAATTTCTTGTTTATCGAGAGTAAATTGTGTTTTTGGCCCTAACTATAGGAAGGTTTGACCAAGTAGGAGTTTGAAGTAACCCTAACTATAGGAAGGTTTGATCACTCGATTTGAAAGTGGATCTCTCGATCATGGAAGGAATCGAGAGGGGATTTTGGTTTTATCCCTGACCGTAGGAAGGTTTGACCGAGTGGGAGGTTTGAGATGATCCTAACTATAGAAAGGTTTGATCGCTCAATTCATGGACCTCTCGTTCATTAAAGGAATCGAGAGGGGATTTTGGTTGTGGCCCTAACTGTAGGAAGGTTTGACCAGGTAGATAGTAGGAGTGGGAATACAAATCATAATAGGAGTGTTGACTTGTACTGATTACTCAATGGGGTTTTTTAGTGTCAAGTGATAAGAAATTAACACAAAGGGGTTTGATAATTTGTCAAGGATTGACAGATCAAAATTCCAAGCATTATATCCGGACTCTAACCATATAAGTGTTGAGTGCACAGACGTGGCGGGAGTTTGAGTGGATTAAACCAGAAAGAATTTTAATAGACCCACCGTCAATTTATTTGATCAGTGAGGGATTTTATGGTGGAAGATTATAAATCGTTAACACCAATAAGAGTTTTTTTATGAGGGAAGATTGATCCAACAAAGTGATCAAATCTCATCTCAGCAAAAGAGTGCTTGGAAGTTGGTGGGATTGATCCCGACAATGAGATGTGTTTCACCCTTGGACATTCAAAGTTCGAGTGAGAGTTTCTCATTTATCACTTCTTTATAGTAACCGGGTTATCCCTAAGAATACACCATATAACATTCTTCTAAGAACTTTCTGTTACATGAATCATCCACCCCCAGCTTCATTTGCGAAACCGGGTCTAACATTGTACTTAGTTGGAAGATCGGGTTATCCTTAAGAATACCAGGCATGGCACTCTCCAGGAACTTCTCGTGAAAAAAAATAGTTTAGACTCATATACCTGTTGGAGTATGCATGGAGCAGAGTATGCATGGAGCAGTTTATCCTCATGCACTTGTTGGAGGATTGAGAAGAAGTTTATACTCGTATACTCTTCGAAGTGTGCATTTGGCTTAATTTAGCGTTATGACGCCAGCTTCAACCAAGGTTTGGATGCTATTTTTGAGAGAAAAACAAGCCTTGATAGGATAAAGAATCCTCATGTGGTACGCACAGTACTTTGGATCTATAGTATTATCAGCTTCCTCCTAATTTGCGATAGGTGGTAGCTTGATCTTGTTGTTCTCAAGAAGGGATTTGAAAATGGCTAGAACGTCTTCATCCTTGAAAGAGTGCTCTTTTTGGAGTCTCGGGTCCAAAGTCTTATGTTATCTTTGGGGTTGTTGTTTCGACATCTGATTAACATCAACAACTGCTGCATGTGCCTTCCCCTTACCACAGGAGACGAAGCTTGAGTTCGGAGAGTTAGCCGTCAGTTGGCTTCTTTTAGCTTTCTTCCTTCTGAGGACGCGTTCGGTCTGCTCTCCGTACATCTTCAACTCTTTCAAGGTGTTGGACGGTGATACTCTCATAACTTATAGAATACCATTGGATAGGTTGTTATGACAGGTTTGGAGGATGAAGTCCTCTGTGACTGGATCTCGACAATTTATCATCTTATTTTGAAAGCACTTGATGAAGTCGTCAACCGTCTCTTCATCTTCATGTTTCTCCTCAAAGAGTATCCTGATGGATACCTCAGCGTCATCATCAAAGAAATTGCCAAGGAATGAGCTTTCCATATCATCCCAGCTATTGATGCTTCCAGGCTTGAGACGACGGTACCAATCAAAGGCAGGCCCATAAAGGGTGCTAACGAATGACTGGACTATCAAAGGCTCATTGCCATAGATCACTCTCAAGTAGGACTTGAAATAAATCAAGTGTTAAGTGGGGGATCCCTTCCTATCGAACAGCGTGAAGTTGATTAGGTTAAACTTCGCTGGCTACGGGATCGACTCTCACACTCTAGGGTAAGGACATGGAATACCAGTCTTCTTTACCTCTCGAGTAGACATCAGAGCATTGATTTTACTCTCCAGGTCTTTCATCTTTTCATCCTCATTTGTATCATGCTTTGGATAATTTCTGAGAGGAACAATGCGGCCACCCTCAACATTGTCATCTTCGGTAGGATTACCCCTAATGTTGTTGTCTTCAGTAGGACCACCCCTAGTGTTTTGGTCAGCTGGAGGGTTGTCTTCATCAAGGTGTTCGTCCACATCTGAATCGCTATCTGCTTGGTTAATAATATTACGACGGCTGGATTCACCAAGTTGATTGGACAAAGCCCGAATCTGTTGGTCATGCTCTTCCTTCATCCGCATCATGGTCATTTCTAATTCGAACTTAAAGTTCTCTTTTTGCTTAGCCAAAGCATCCTCGATTGGCTATTTGCTCAGTGTTGATCATAAGTGCGTCGCGGGATTGTCCTAGGCTGGATACCGTATTGTCAGAAGCAATTGCAGAGTTGGCATCTGATGCTTCATCATCCGAGCATATTTCCCTCTACATTCTCTGATAATCCCTTTATCTAATGGTTCCTGATCGCAACCGGGTTAGACGATGCGATATGAGCTGGTCAGAACTAGAAGGTCGAGTTGACTTTCCTCTATCGGCCATGTTAACTATGACTTTTGAAAGTTCATCATCTTGAATGGCTAATCGTTTCTTACGAAAACGTCTTGGCTTAGTATTCGATGCTTCAGAGGAAAGCCTTTGGAATACCGAGACCCTCTGTGGAGCGGTCTTGGGGCAGCTACATGCTGCTAATACCGTCGTGATAAGTTTGGCACACGGACAATGAAAGTCCTTTTCCCGGGTATTTCTCTTTTGAGATCTGCTTGTACCCACAGCCTGATAGTACAACTCATCGACATGATTGCCAAAGCAACCTATCGTGTGTTGGCATGACTTCCCATGTATAATGTTATTATCGTTAGACAAAAATGTTTCCTTCTCGGGATTCAACAACTTGTTAGCGCCTTCAAGAGTCGCACGTTTGGAGCCACTCCTTCGTGAGCGGGAGACCTCAACGGTCTCCTATACTTCGACACGTAGTCCAAGGTGATCAATTATAGGAGTTTTCCCATTATAGGAAGCTTTCAAATTGTTGTGAGGGTGTATGCGACCCCCAACTCGATGAGTTGCTCGGGGTTCATTCACCGGACCCAAGCGTTATCTAATGGAAGCTTTACCTCGATCCTCGTGCAAAGGAACAAGGTGATCCATCATTGCTTTCCTACCTTTGGATAAGTCCACACCGCCGCAGGGCTTGACCAAAGGTGCGAGATCGATTGGAGTAGAGACAGAACTCGATAGAAACGAAAAAATAGGCACGAGAGTCAATCTGACCTGACCTTAGTGTGGGTCACCTCGTGTTGACCCGCCGCTTGCCGGGTCACCTGATGGTGACCTACGGCTGACCGGATCACCTGGTGGTGACCCACGACTAGTTGGGTCACCTGGGTGCGACTCGTATTTTTTCGACGTTTTGGCTGCTGTTTTGAGCTTTGGCCTCCAGACTTAGCGTTGTTGTGCTTGTTCCTTGACCATTGTTCGCGGAAAAAATTGTTGCTTTCTTCATTAGTGATTCCATTGCACACTTGGTAATTGTTTATCGATTACAAAGATCCG
>BQKN01000373.1:247416-283707 GCA_022839385.1 Asparagus kiusianus | reverse complement strand
GGTGGGGTGGTGTAATTTGTTCTCAAAATGAATTCTGAGCTCGTTTTCTTTTTTGTCATTTCAATGTAATATATAGTTTCTTATTAAACTATATACAAGAGCTATTCTATAAAGAAAATCAAATAATGGATGGGAAGTGTATGGCCTATTTTGCATAGTGGAATTCCTTTTTCAGAACCATCTACAACGTGTCTGATACCAACCATAAAGAGCGACACTGAAATATCAAAATTGTCCACCTACAAGATATTTGTACTGCTCACAACATCTCGCACGTACGGTGTAGGACGTTCATAGAGGTTCTCTATTTGTTAACATCTAAAAATGCGTCAATGATTAATCCAGGTCACAAATTAGGAAGAACATTATTTGGGGGGAAAAAACTGGACAAATGTTGGTCTTTTTAATTTCCCTGTGTCAGAAAAACTCTCTAAAATTAGTGTTATTTTGATTTAATATCCTTTTCTTGAATGAAAAGAGAACCAACTGCCTTATCTCAATGCTTGATCAAAGTCGGTCCTAGCTAAATTTTGAGGAGTTGGCAAAACTATGTCTTATAGATTTGGCCGACCTAACCTTTAGCTGGAAAGAATCATTAAACCCAAACTAAACATTGATCACATGACATGAGTGTATCTCGGTGAAGATTCTAATTGGCACCTAAGCGTCACCAATGAAAACTATTATAAACTTATTTCCCTTTACCTCTTTACTAAAAGCAATTCAAATTTAACAGTTGTTGAACTGACAAAGGACCAAATAACCATCTTCATCCCTCTTTAACTTTGCTAATTGGTTGCTAGTGAGCCACACGTTTCGAGCATATAAACCAGTGACACAAAACTTAGCAAATATCCCATGATACGTGTCAAAAAGCAGTCGGCTTTGCATCTCAAATTCCATGTAACAGTTGCTGCAGGCGGTCTCTGTACTATTGTAGCTTTCCCGTTGTTGAAGCAATGTGTGTTTCGTGTATCAACGCGTCCCTTCGCTCATAGCCACTAGAAGAGAGCTGCCTTCTTTTGAGCCAACTTTACTTAGACTCTCTTGCTGTGGGTTAAGTTTGATCAACTCCACAAAACTTTATTCATTTGTTTTTATTTGATGTGCACCTGCTTTATGTTTTAGCTTTTCGTAAGGATTAAAGTTAATCCACGCATAAGTTTTGGGCCCAAAAGTGTTTAGTAGCAGGCCCTAAACGTGGAATGGTTCAAAAAGGAACTAACAGTTTCAAGGACCGAAGATTTATAATTATGTTGCTTCCTATTATTGAGGAATGGTCGACTTTTCTACGGTTGATGACTTTAATTAGGGGGAGATATTTTCAACTTCTTGCTAGCCAGCTAATATTTTGGTTATGGGTTAGTATATGTACTTGTCAAGTTGATCATCGTTAGGGAATGTTCATAGTTGGAAATGAGAAACCAAAAGCTTTAAAAAGTCAAGAATTTGTGAAATCTAAGTCTCTTAAGGTCCTGTTTGGCAAGGGTTAAGGAAGAGGGGTTAAAGAGAATGATTAATGTACTTAACTCATTCGATAATCTGAATGACTAAATTATTAACCCGTTAAATAAGTTTTATTTTAGCCCTTATGATCAGTTTTAGTGTTTGGGAATAACAATGATTTTGACTATTTTCTTTATAATTAGAAAGGTTAACTCTTAATCTTTCTAAATAGGAGTATTAGAAAACCTCTTATTTTGAGGGGTTAACTCATTTTAATCCCACTAGAGGGGTTAGCTTAACCCTTCTATATTTTTTATGTTTGACAAATTATGGAGGGTTAACTCACTTTAACCATTGTATAGATTTTTTGTGTTTGGCGGGTTAAGAATTAAGTCTCCTTAACCCCTCACTTAACCATTTGTCAAACGGTACCTTAAAGCACAATTTCAAAGAGATACCCAGTGGAAGTGAAGATCTTAGGGTAATCGGCTCATATGTGAAGTCTATAATTGTCGATTCTAGGGTTAATATTATTACTTCTCAATGATTACTATAGTTTGTGTTGAGCTCTCCGTAAACAGAAAACAAGATGAAAATAAATTCTTTAATGTGCCTCAGATTTGTCCATATATAGCCATTGAATAATTCGATCAATATGGATTATATAGCAACCTTTGAAGACAGTGCAATTTACATATGATGTTCGAAACACAACAAAAAAACAAACCACAAATCCACAATAGAAAAAAAAAACATACTAGAACATCAATCAGAGAGATCTGGAGATTTAACGAGATACGATAGTGTGATGGGAATCCATGGAGAGTATATTCCAGGAGAAAGAAACATGTGATTGATTCTAGAGCATATTGATTGATTCTGGATATTTTTGCCATGATCTCAGAGATTTTAATTGATAGGATTTTATATTAGTTTCTATTTTTCTTAAGATTTGAGTGTGATTTAGGGATTTGATTTGATTTTGTTATGAAAATAAATAATGATGTAATACCTCAGCGATAGGCAGACTATTTTGATATGATATTTCCGAGTTTTCAAATTGGCATATGAATTGCTATGAGGGTGTTAATCCCAGGTGTGAAGCCTATTTTATTGTTCTAATCAAACCACATCTTTTCGTTATACCCTCAACTCATATCCAACCCTCCGCTCAAATAAAACCTACCTCAATTCAAAACCTCACCATCATTGTTCACGCGAAGAGTAACCCGCAACTGTTCACATCTTGCACCGACCTCCAGTTATTGTTCACGCTTTGCGTCCGATACTATTCACATCAATAGTGTCTCCAAGGGAGTTTTCAAAGCCCTAAACTTTCTCAACATATTTAATTGCGAGTTTATTTCAAATCTAAGTTGATTGCTTTGTGAATTAATTGTTTCTTTGATTATAGGTGTGTGGTAAACTAAAATCCAAGTTGTTGAGGGCCAATTGGTTCTTTAATTTCGTGGATTAGTTCACCAAGATTTTAACAGAGCCTTTCAACTCGGTCCTAATTCGAATCTTTAATGATTTGGATGTTAGTTCCTTACACCCCTTAGGTGAACTCTAAACAAAGTATCAACTTCCTATTGATTATCTTGCAATCTCTTGAGAGCTATAGCGAATTTATATTGAGTATTGATATATCTATGATTCCATGCATGATTCATCACCATTATCATTTTAGGGTTGCACTACATCTTTAGTTATTTGCTAGTTAGTTTGCATTTACATCTACTACATGCACATCGCTCACTTTAGGGACCTTCGTCCATGTGATTGCTTGTCTTATTTGCATTCATGTCCTCCCATGTCCTGTCCTGCATCATATTTGGTATTAGAGCCTAGTCTAGATTTGTTTATGTTATGTAGTGGTAGGACCTTTAGAAATAACATTGTGGATTCACAAAACAACATACAGTCACAGATCACCGAACGCACTGAGATTCTTCACAAGTTCATACAAGATCAAAACACTAGGCACGAATAGCTCACCGCATGACTAGACCAGCTAGACAGATGATTTCATGAGCATCAAGATGACCCTCAGGATAGAAATGGTAGGAGACATGTTAGTGATGATTGTTGCGGTAGAGCCCAACATACTAGCAACACACGCGCTAGACCATAGAGGGGTTGTGATGAGCATCTCGATCTTGACAACACCTATTTCAGGCATAGGGAAGATGATATCACTAGGAAAGTAAAGATAGAGGTCACATCCTTTGACGATAGGCATGAACCCGAAGAGTTTAGTTGTTGGATAACAAATATGGACCGGTACTTTGTTTAGTATGACATGTCCAAGAGTCGTAGGATTCGATTTGCTACGATGAAGTTGACAGGATCAACCAAAATTTATTAGACCTCGGTCGAGAGATAGCTAGCTAGGACCCAATTGAGATGTGGGATGAGATGAAAGAGAAGCTCAAAGAGAAGTATCTCCCACCCTCATATCTCGATAGATTGATGGATCAGCTATCCACATTGTATCAGGGAAACTTATCCGTGAAAGAGTACATGGACAAGTTCAATGACTTAATTTACCATTGTAATGACCAAGAAGAACCTCGGTTTGCCTCTCTCGATTTCGTACTAGATTGAGACCTGATATCCAGCATGAGATGGCTCCACAGTTGGTGACTTCTGTAGATGAGGCATATCATTTGGTTGTGGACATGGAGCGCTATCTTAAGATACTCACCTTCAGAAAGTTCACATCTCCAATAGAGGACCAACCTAAGCGACAATTCGATAAAAATATTAAAATCTAGTAATATTGCCACTCAGGATTAGAAGGGTAAGTTCATCACTAGTGAGTCATCTAAGCAAGGACCTAAAGGACCTAAATGTTATAATTGTCGAGGGTTTGGACACCTTGCTTACTAGTGCCCAAATAGGAGTTTATTTTTAGATGGATCCTACGAGGGTCATGAGGATGATAGTGATAACTCCGGGGATATAGAGGACATTTATGCCCCTGATAGTGGTGCTAACGATGCTGAGGATGCGTTAACAGATGTTGCAGCCTACTTACATGTTATTAGGTGCTTACTAGCCTCACCTAGGGATGAGGAAGATTGGTGTAGAACTAATATTTTCTACACCTACATCAAGTATGATGATAAGTTTTACAAACTGATGACTGATGGAGGTAGTTGTGTGAATATTAATTCTAAGTAAGTTGTAGAGAGTATGAACCTAAAAGCTGAACCTCACCCATAGCCATGCAATGTCACTTAGATTGACAATACTACACATCTTGTCACTCAATGTTCTTTAATGCCTATCCAGTTTTCAAGCTACCAAGATTATATCAGGTGTGACGTCTTACCCATGGACACCGCACATGTCTTATAAGATAGGCCTTGGTTGTATGACTTAGATGTGACTAGTTTTAAGAGGTCAAATACATATACATTCAAGTTTAATGGAAAGAAGATTGTGTTATCTCCCTCCAAGCCCAAAGCTCCCTCAGATCATAAGAATGCATTGGTCACTATCAAGACTGGTGAGAAGTGTGTCCATTTCTTAGGTAAGAGCTAGTTTTCTAAGGAGAGCAAGGAGAAAGAGATTGTCTATATAATCATCGCTAGTAGTTCTGCTTCTACTAGTCAATCTTTAGATATCCCTCTTGAAGTTCATCAGATCCTGACTGATTTTAGTGATATCATGCTAGATGAGGTGCCTAATGAACTTCCTCTCCTTAGAGATATCCAGCATGTCATAGATCTTGTGTTGGGATCTACTTTACCAAACTTACCATACTATAGAATGAACCCCATAGAGCATACTGATCTTAGACACCAAGTAGATGAGCTATTGTGGAAGTGCTTTATTAGAGAGTGTTTGAGTCCTTGTGCCGTTCCTGCATTACACACTCCCAAGAAAGATGGTAGCTAGATGATGTGCGTAGATAGAAGAGCCATCAATAAAATCATGGTTAAGTATTGGTTTCCCATTACTAGACTTGACAAACTTCTAGACGTGATGACTGGATCTTGTATATTCTCAAAGGTAGATCTTCGTAGGGGGTACCATTAGATCCACACCCACTGAGGCGATGAGTGGAAGAATGCCTTTATGATTAAGGACAACCTATATGAGTGGTTAGTCATGCCCTTTGGACTATCAAATGCTCCTAGCGCTTTTATAAAGGTTAAGACTTAGATTTTGCGTACTTTCTTAGGCTAGTTTGTGGTCGTCTTCTTTGACGATATCTTGACCTTTAGTTGCCCAAGAAGAACATCTTCTTCACTTGAGGATATTTTAGTAATCTATACTACTTCTAAAAGAGAAAACTAATGTCAAAACTATTTCCATACCCATTTTGCCCTTTATAAATTTCTTAATTCTAATTTTATCCTATATTTTTATCCTTTTTCCCCTATTTTGCCTTTTTCTGTAATCTTTGTTTATTAAATTATTAGTATTACTTGTAGACGTCAAAAATTACCTATAGGTCCCCGCACACGGCTCGAAACAGAGAGAAGATGATGAATGTCACTATCCGAGTCACATAAGATCATTTGACGATGACAAACACATAAAGTGAATCGACGAACTACGTGAAGCTACGGAGTTTCAGAATAGCGAGGATACGAACTAATCAGGAGCCCCACGTCACTTGCAAAAGGCGGAGCGCCTCTCGTGTCTTGTCCACTTCACATATGATTCAATTATGGGATCTTATAGATCTTCTCAACGGCTTTCCAACGCATCTTGAATCGCATAATTTCGAGTTCGGACGATGAAAATACGACAAAAATGGACGGAACACACAGGACTATGTCCCGGGCCTTGGTGAGACACCCATTGGTGTCTCGGCCAAACTGAGACACCCAAAGGTATCTCGGAACTTGTAAATCAATTTTGGTCATGATCCGTTTCAAATATGAAGAAACTCAAAACATTAAAGTTGTAGATATCCTTATTAGTTTTCCAATGCATCTTGTATTAGATCATTTGGAGATCATATGAGAAAGTTAAAGCCAAAATACCAAAGATAGTATAAACTCCGAGAAAGTATTGGTGTCTCGGTGAAGAACGATAATTTTGTCCATGATCCGATTCGAATCTGAAGAATCTTAAAAGATAAAAGTTATAGATATCTTTGTTAGCTTTTCAATGCATCTTGTATCAGGTCATTTGGAGGTCATATGAGGAAGTTATGACCAAGGTATCCGAGACACTGCCGGGACACTCACAAGTGTCTCGGATCTTGTGGAGCTGTTTTGACCATGAATATCTTCGAATCTAAAGAATCTTAAAAGATAAAAGGTATAGATCTCTTTGTTATCTTTTCAATACATCTTGGATCAGGTCATTTTGAGATCATATCAGGAAGTTATGATCAAAATACCGGAGACACTCACAAGTGTCTCGGCCATGGCCAAGACACTCACAAGTGTCTCAGACCTTGTGGAGCTGTTTTGACCATAATTCGATTCGAATCTGAAAATCTTAAAAGATAAAAGTTGTAGACCACTTCGTTATCTTTCCAACACAACTTGAATAACCTTATTCAGAGGTTGGATGAAAGAATTAGAGCCAAAATACTGAAGAGGGTACAAACTGTCTCGCACATGTGCGAGACACCCCGAACTGTCTCGCACTCAGGACGTGTGTTTGACGGTTTTTGATCAGTTTTGACGGTTACAGAGCCTCCCTAACTGTCTTTGGGTTATCTTTAAATGTGATAAAGTGGTCGTAACTGAGGATAGGTATGAATCGGCCGTTGTTATCCAAAAAAACCAACTTTCTAAGCCTATAAATACAGCTCTAGGGCTTTCATTTTCGGAGATCTGGATTTCTCGAGCGTTGGTGAAGCCCTGCCGAATTGAGGAGTGAAGAGACATGAATTTCAGAGAGGAGGAGAATTTAGCGGATTCTTCGGCATAAAAAAGAGGAGTTCGTTAGATCTGTAGCCCGGTTCGTCCCTTAAGATTACCCCGTTGCGGTAATCTTAAGAAGAGCAATTATCTCGCTGTTGCCGAGATAAGCGGTTCGGCTTCTTGATTCCTTCACGAATCGACGAAGCTCTACCTAATTTTTCAGCATTCAGATTTGATTGGCGGTGGTCCACGGATATCAACGTCCCCGTCATAGGCCAAGATCCCACGCAAGCAGCTGGCGATAAACACCCGTTGCGTTTGTTTGAAGAGAGTTGTATTTTTTTTCATTGTGTAAGAAAGTCTTATAAATAGACTAATTTTACTTTGAGTCTGTAATCGATAAACGTGTAATAGATTCAGTAATGAAGAAATCAACTTTCACCGTAAACAAGCTGGCGACCACAGTGGGAGCCAATAGCTTCGCTGCCGAAGCTGTCTTGCCGTAGCCGACGATCAAGATCCCCGTGGCTGAAGAGGTCGAGTATCAATTCGACCAGCAGAAATTTGAAGAGTAAATCTCCTCCTCCTCCTCCAGATCTGCTCCTCCTCATAAGCGTAGGAAGATCTCCTCCTCCC
Organism: Asparagus kiusianus; assembly: GCA_022839385.1. Classification (NCBI taxonomy): domain Eukaryota; kingdom Viridiplantae; phylum Streptophyta; class Magnoliopsida; order Asparagales; family Asparagaceae; genus Asparagus; species Asparagus kiusianus. Next base: position 275,788 of record BQKN01000373.1, on the reverse strand, counting down.
ATAAGATCCGCCGGTCTCCAGATCTAAAGACCCAAGAAGTTGATCTCCTCGTCGTCGCTACTACAGTTGCACCTTGCAACGATTCACCGGCATCCAATGAGTCCAGATATGCAGATTTGAACTCCTTCGCGATCTAAGAGCCGACTGCTGAAGGCGCGCCAACTCTATCAAAGAGAGCACGTCAAAGGAAACGCCAACGCCTCGCACGCCAATTCGCCAAGGCTTTAGATCATATGGATGGACTCCGTTACCAAGCAGATCTGGAGTTCAGAAAGCGCCACATGGCTAATCTATCGCCACGACCAGCATCAGAATCCTGCTCCCGACCTCCAATAAACGAATGGGTTCGTGTCAAACGAACCCGCTCTAATCTCGAGGAGCGAATCCGGAAGCGTCGTGCCTTGCTTGCGCATGCCCGGACCCTTGAGCAAAAAGAATAGGGAATGCAAAAGGATGAGGCAGTTAAGAGATCGCCGAGATCCAAACAAGTTTGGATGCCAAATGCCAAATCAACGCCTAAGGCAAAAGCAGGCGATGTTGCTCTCCGCCCTTCGTCAACACCAGATCCTACTCCCGCACCTCCGGTGAAGCCCTATGACAGCGTGGATATCTCCAAATCTAGAATCCCATTGAAGGATCGCATTGGCTCTCTACCCGAGGATCGAGGCAATGTACCTATTAAGGAACGCTTGGGACCATTGAAGGAACCCCGAGCAAACATCCAGACTGGGGGTTGTACGCGACCTCCTAACAAATTAATTTCTACGACGGCCTGCTTTGGGGTGCGTGTAGAAAACCAGGAGCCTGTTAAGGTTTTCACCCTCACAAAGATGTGATTCCAAGCGTGTGACTCCTGTAGATGCTAACAAGGCGATGTTTACTCAGATGAAAACGCGTCAGACAGAAGAATGCGTTATACCTGAGAATTCATGTAAACAGCCGATAGATTGCTCTGACCGCAACGGTGATGAGTTGTACTATCGGGCTGGGGGTATGAATAAATCTCAAAAGAGAAGTACCCGGGAAGCGGACTCTCACTGTCCGTGTACCAAATTTATCAGAGTAGTATTATCAGCGTGTAGCTGCCTTAAGACCGCTCCACAGAGGGTCTCGGTATTTGAAAGGATCTCCCCCAGAACGCCCAGGACCAAGCCAAGGCGTTTCTGTAGAAAGAGACCAACTACGCAAGATGACGAACTTCCAGAAGTCACGGTTAATATGGTTGATAAGGGGAAGTCAACGCGAAGCTTCAATCCTCGTCATCTTTCGGACATATCCCAACGTATAATTCGGTTACGGTCAGGAACCGTTAGACAAAGGGACTATCAGAGGATGAATCAAGGATTATCCTCGGATGATGAAGTGTCAAATGCCAACTCTGCAGTCGCTTCTGAAAAAACGGTATCCAGCCTAGGTCAATTTCACGAAGTGTTGATGATTAGCACAGAAGAGGTCACCAAAATGGTTGAGGATGCATTGGCCAAGCAAAAAGAGAACTTCAAGTTCGAAATGGAAATGGCCATGATGCGGATGAGGGAAGAGCATGATCAACAAATTCGGGTTCTGTCCAATCAATTCGGTGAATCCAGTCGTCGCAACCTTGCTAACCAAGCAGGTAACGATTCAGAGGTGGATGAACATCTTAATGCTGAGAACCCTCCCTTTGATCAGAACATTAGGGGTAGTCCCATCGAAGACAACAATACTGGGGGTGGTCCCACCGAAGATGACAATACTAGGAGTGGCCCTGTTATTCCTCTCAGGAATCGTCCAAGATCTGATACAGACGAGGACGAGAAAATAAAGGACCTCGAGAGCAAAATCAACACGCTGATGTCTGCTCAGGGGATAAAAAGGACCGGTATTCTGTCTCCCTACCCAAGAAAGTGGGATTCGATTTCATACTGGCAAAGTTCAACCTGATCAACTTCACGCCGTTCGACGGAAAGGGCTCGCCCACTCAGCATCTGATCTACTTCAAATCCCACTTGGGTATGATCTCCGGCAATGAAGCCTTGATGGTTCGGTCATTCGTTAGCACCCTTCGTGGGTCTGCCTTCGATTGGTACCGTCGTCTCAAGCCTAGAAGCGTCAACAGCTGGGAGGACCTGAAGGGCATGTTCCTCTCTCATTTCTTCGATGATGATGCTAAAGTATCAATCAGGACACTCTTTGATGAGAAACAGAAAGATGGAGAGTCGGTGGATACCTTCATCAAACGCTTCCGTAATCAGGCAATGAACTACAAGGATCCCGTCACGGAGGAATTCATCTTGCAAACCTGTCATAACAACTTGTCCATTAATATCTTGGACGTTATGGGAGTAGAGCCGCTCAATACCTAGAAAGAGTTGAAGGTATGCGGAGAGCAGACCGAACGCTTTCTCAGAAGGAGCAAGGTCGAAAGAAGCCAACCGATGGCTAACCCTCTGAATCCGAGTCTCATTTCCCATGATGAAGGGAAGGCACCTACAACAGTTGTTGATGTTAATCAGACGTCGCAACAGCAGCCCCAAAGACAGCAGAAGACTTCAGATTCGAGGCTCCAAAAAGAGTACTCATTCAAGGACGAAGACGTTCCAGCCATCTTCGAGACCCTTCTTGAAAACAACAAGATCAAGCTGCCACCCATCACAAATCAAGAGGAAGCTGATAATACTACAGATCCGAAGTACTGCGCGTTCCACAGGAGGATCCTTCATCCCACCAAGACTTGCTTTACTTTAAAGAATAGCATCCAAACCTTGGTTGAAGCCGGCGTCATAACGTTAGGATAAGCCAAACAAGAACGACAATACTCCAATAAGTATAAGAGTATAAACTGCTTCTCAATCCTCCGACCGGTATAAGAGGTTAAACTGCTCCCTGATACTCCAATAGGTATATGAGTCTAAACTGTTTCCTACCGTCGACGGAAAGTTCCTGGAGAAATTTTATATGTAATTTTCTTAGGGATAACCCGATCACTACAAACAAAGTGATAAACACTAAACCCCAACTATAATTTCTGAACACTCTTTTGCTGAAACGAGATTCGACCGTTTCGTTGGATAAATCTTCCTTCACAAAACTCCTATTGGTGTTTGACGACTCACAGTCTTCCACCACAAAATCCCCCACCGATCAGACTAATTGATAGTTGGACCACCAAAATTCCTTTCGTTTAAATCCACTCAAATTCCCGTTACATCTGTGCACTCAACACTCCTATTGTTGGAGTCTGGACATAATACTTAGTATTTTAATATCATGATCATTGACAATTGTTAAACCACAATTCGCTCTCAATAAACGAGGAATTCACCTTTAGTTCGGTAATCAAACCTTCCGGTAGTTAGGATTATCCAAAATTTTTGGATTCTCGGAGTGGAGATCCCCCTTCTAGTTTTACCTTCCCGGATTCTGAAAGTGGAGATCCCACTTTGAGTTTCCTTTGGAAACTAAAGATAGAATATAAAATTCTTCCTTTTCAGCTTTGGGAGATAGAATATAAAATTCTTCCTCTCCCGTATCGGGTTCGTCTTTGCCCCAAGAGAAGACACCGCTTTTTCAAACTCCGAAAATCCGTGCGTCATACGCACGGGGAATTTTATCCCGAATCCTAAGTAGGGATAAGTCAACGCCTAACACGCGTTGCCGGTTTAGTCTTTAACCGATTGAAGAAGATACCAGAATTCTAGTCTGGGAAATTTTATCCCGAAGCCTAAGAAGGGATAAGTCAGCGCCTAACACGCGTTGTCGGTTAGTCATTAACCGTAAAAAGGATAAAAGTCCACATATTCCACATTGTGGCAGGTTGTTATTAATAACACCATAATCCGTACTTCACACACACGGGGAGTTTTATCCCGAATCCTAAGCACGGGTAAGCCAACGCCTAACATGCGTTGCCGGTTTAGTCTTTCACCGATTGAAAAAGACACCAGAATTCCAGTCTGGGGAATTTTATCCTGAAGCCTAAGAAGGGATAAGTCAGCGCCTAACATGCGTTGCCGGTTAGTCCTTAACCATAAAAAGGACAAAAGCTCACATATTCGACATTATGACAGGTTGTTATTAATAACACCATAATCCGTGCTTCACACGCACGGGGAATTTTATTCTGAATCCTAAGCAGGGGTAAGCCAACGCCTAACACGCGTTGCCGGTTTAGTCTTTCCCCGATTGAAGAAGACACCAGAATTCCAGTCTGGAGACTTTTATCCTGAATCCTAAGTAAGGATGAGTCAGCGCCTAACACGCATTGTCGGGTAGTCTATTCCCGTGACAAAGACAATGTCTACGTATTCAATATCGTAGCATCAAGTCTAAGGGAATTCATTCCTTTAGCATAACGTCACATGCGGAACGGACTTAAAACAATCCATATGTAAGCCCGATTCAAACGGTAATCGGTAAGAGCACTTCAAATCCGTTGAGGGCTGGGGATTTGCCAAAAATCCTAAGTTAACGTCTGATACACGTCGCTGTTTAGTCTTTTCACAGGAGAAAAATGAAGTCTACGTATTCAATATCGTAGCACTAAAAGGGTTAACTCTTTTAGCTTAACGTCATATGCGGAACAGATTTAAACAATCCGTATGCTAGCCCGACTCAAACGGTAGTCAGTAAAGGTTCATCAAACCCGTTGATGGCTGAGAATTTACCAAAAATTCTATAAATACGAGTCATTGACGCACCAGCTCCGTTAGTTGGTCTCGTGACTCGAGTATCCAATAACATCAAGATAAGATCCACACATGCAGATGAATCAGCTTTAACATTTGGTCCTACAGTCCTAACACTTGGGACCATCATGCTCCAATACCTTAAGAGCTTAAACTGTGTATACGTCGGTCAATGCGTAACCCTAGGTTAACGCCAATCAACGCTGGTCAACGCGTAACCCTAGGTGAACGCTAGTCAACACTTTACGACAAAAGTCAATGTACGACAGTCTGAAACCCTAATTCAACACGATGTGACGGAGATAGTCAGTTCTAAGTCAACTCGATGATACGAGCCAAAATCAAATCACCAGTTTTGATTCAAGATTTCGACGACGGCCAGACGATAAACGCAGCGCCTGGAGAACTTTAGCTATTCGTCTAAACATTGAATAGATTAAAAATCTTAGGAGTCAAGAATCAAGGCTAACAACAGGTCCTTTTATACCAACTAAAGGTTGGACCGATCATATCCAAAGTATTTTAGGCTCGTCTATAAAAGAAACGAGACTGAAACACTTTGGAAGGGGTATCTGTAGACGTCAAAAATTGCTTATAGGTCCCCACACATGGCTCGAGACAGAGAGAAGATGATGAATGTCACTATCTGAGTCACATGAGATCATTTGACTACGACAAACACATAAAGTAAATCGACAAACTACGTGAAGCAACGGAGTTTTAGTATAACGAGGATATGAACTAATCGGGAGCCCCACGTCACTTGCAAAAGGCGGAACGCCTCTCGTGTCTTGTCCACTTCACATATTATTCAATTATAGGAGCTTGTATATCTTCTAGACGACTTTCCAATGCATCTTGAATCGTATGATTCCAAGTTCGGACGACGAAGATACGGTAAAAACGGACGGAACACACAGGACTATGTCCCGGGCCTTGGCGAGACACCCAGAGGTGTCTCGGCCAACCCAAGACACCCAAAGGTGTCTCGGCTTAGCCAAGACACTCTAAGGTGTCTCGGCCAAGCTGAGACACCTATTGGTGTCTCAGATTGGCCGAGACACCCATTGGTGTCTCGACCAAGTCGAGACACCCAAAGGTGTCTTGGAACTTGTAAAGCAATTTTGGTCATGATACGTTTCAAATATAAAGAAACTCAAAACATTAAAGTTATATATCTCCTTAATATCTTTCAAATGCATCTTGGATCAGATCATTTGGAGATCATATGAAAAAGTTAATGCCAAAATACCAAAGATAGTACAAACTCCGAGAAAGTGTTGGTGTCTCGGAGAAGAACGACAATTTTGTCCATGATCCGATTCAAATCTAAAGAATTTTAAAAGATAAAAGTTATAGATATCTTCGTTAGCTTTTCCATACATCATAGATCAGGTCATTTGGAGGTTATATGAGGAAGTTATGACAAAGATATCCGAGACACTCACAAGTGTCTCGGCCATAGCCGAGACACTCACAAGGGTCTCGGATCTTGTGGAGCTGTTTTGACCATGAATATCTTCGAATTTGAAGAATCTTAAAAGATAAAAGGTATAGATCTATTCGTTAGATTTTCAATACATCTTGCATTAGGTCATTTTGAGATCATATGAGGATGTTATGATCAAAATACCCGAGACACTCACAAGTGTCTCGGCCATGGCCGAGACACTCACAGGTGTCTCAGACCTTGTGGAGCTGTTTTGACCATAATTCGATTCGAATCTGAAAATCTTAAAAGATAAAAGTTGTAGACCACTTCGTTATCTTTCCAACACAACTTGAATCACCTCATTCAGAGGTTGGATGAAAGAATTAGAGCCAAAACACTGAAGAGGGTACAAACTATCTCGCACATGTGCGAGACACCCCGAACTGTCTCGCACTCGGGACGTGTGTTTGACGGTTTTTGATCAGTTTTGACGGTTCCAGAGCCTCCCTAACTGCCTTTGGGTTATCTTTAAATGTGATAAAGTGGTTATAACTGAGGATAGGTATCAATCGGCCGTTGTTATTCAAAAAAAACCGACTTCCGAAGCCTATAAATACAGCTCTAGGGCTTTCATTTTTGGAGATCTGGATTTCTCGAGCATTCGCGAAGCCCTGCCGAATTGAGGAGTGAAGAGCCACGAATTTCAGAGAGGAGGAGGAGACTTTAGCGGATTCTTCGGCATAAAAAAGAGGAGTTCGTTAGATTTGCAGCGCGGTTCGTCCCTTAAGATTACCCAGTTACGGTAATCTTAAGAAGAGCAATTATCTCGCTGTTGCCGAGATAAGCGCTTCGGCTTCTTAATTCCTTCACGAATCGACGAAGCTCTGCCCAATTTTTCAGCATTTAGATTTGATCAGCGGTGGTCAACGGATATCAACGTCCCCGTCACAGGCCAAGATCCCACGCAAGCACCTGGCAATAAACACCCGTTGCGTTTGTTTGAAGAGAGTTGTATTTTTTTTTCATTGTGTAAGAAAGTCTTATAAAAAGACTAATTTTACTTTGAATCTGTAATCGATAAACGTGTAATAGATTCAGCAATGAAGAAATCAACTTTCACCGCAAACATTTCTTAATAATTTACTCTTTCAAATATGACTTACAACCTTTAAGTTTCTCTTTAATTAATTTTTTCCATGCACATTAAACTCTCATTTAAGGTTAATTTCACATAACCTTACCATTTACTCTTCCAAATATAACTTTCCAACTGTCAACTTCACTTTAATTTTTCTATTCTTGCATTTAAACCTCATTTACTCTTTCAAATATTGCTCCCAACGTTTCAACTTACCTTTGATGATTCTATCATATAATTTAAATTTTCATCTTCTTTTATGTATGTTTATAATTATAATGAGAATTGTGTTCTATTTTTCCAGTTTGCGTCAATGAATTGGTTTTAGAGTCATCTTTGATATTTAAATTTTAATCTTGTTCTATTTAAATTTATGATGATAACTATGCTTTTTCCCCAGTTTGTGCCAGCGTATACACTAAGGATGATAAATGACTTTGGGCATCATTGTGGTTGTTGTTACTCAAATGGCTGGAAAGGTGAAATTTTCAAATCATGATTAATATTCTTGAATTGGCGAATACCCAACTTTATGCTCCGATTGATGCTTTGTTGAGGTAAAACATTGCACATTTTTATTAAACAATGATAGAAGGTACGGATTATATTTAAATTATTATTCTATCATATATTTATTTGGATTATTTACAAAATCTTGATGATTTATTATTTTGTTTCTATAAATTTTTGAAGTTGTTGCTAGGTATAAGAATTATGCAAAGAAATGGGTCGTTTCAAGTTCTTGAAGATGAAAATTTTGTTTCCTCTGCTAATGGAAGGTATACGTGGATTTAATCCGAGTTATTTCTGCAATCTTAATTATTTATTCTTTTTTATTTTATAATTACAAAATATTATTATATTAGGGATTGGATGAAGTTTATAGAAAAGACAGTCATGTTAGCACTCTTTTATAGTGTAAATTTTACATATTCCCAACGTCGGCTCTTTTTGGTTTAACCCACCTCACCTCACCCACCAACTTTTGGGGTTTTCAAAAAAACTCCATAAACTCTTAACTTTTTTCAACATCTCCCTAACCACATAAACACCACTTTCTCAGTTTTGGTTTAGTAAATTTCATAAAACCCTAACCTTTTCATGTGAAAGGTCAAAGCTTACGTGGGTTTTGTGTAAACACCAAAAGTAGTGGGGGTTTAAGTGACATTATTATAAGTTTTGGGGCTTAGCTCAAAATAGGCCAAAGTCGGGGGGTTGTTTTGTGAAATTTTTCTTTTTAATATGTTGCAATGCTAGCCTTATGACTGGTTGATAACTTAGGCTTCGTTTGGATACCATAGTATTTTCTTTATTGTGTGTTTGTAAAAAACATAATGTTGTTGTGTTTTACCCTTAAAGTGTTTTTAAAATACCTTGCTAAGTTTTTTTTTTTTGTCAACACTAGCTTGACCTGTTATAACATTAATAGCCAGCTAGACCTAAGAAGCTACAAATCAACAACGGCCTCCTCCTTAGCCGGATCTACTGTAATACCCTCCCGGCTAACAACATGGCCCAAAAATCTAACCTCTGATAGCCAACACTCGCACTGACTGAACTTGGCATATAGCTGGTGCTCTCGCAAAGTCTGCAATGCTAACTGTAGGTGCTGCTCATGCTCTGCCTCCGATCTCGAGTAAATAAGAATGTCATCTATGAACACGATCACGAACTGGTCCAAGTATGGACGGAAAACCCAATTCATCAAATCCATGAATACCGCGGGTGTAATGGTCAGCCCAAATAGCATAGCAAGAAACTCGAAAGACCAATATCAAGCCAGAAAGTCGGTCTTGGGAATATCCATCTCTCGGATCCGCAACTGATAATAACCAAAATGAAGATCAATCTTTGAGAAATACTGCGCTCACTGCAACTGGTCGAACAAATCATCAATCCTCGGTAGTGGATACCTATTCTGGATGGTGACTTTGTTCAACTCACGATAACCTATGCACAATCGTTTGCCAACGTCCTTCTTCTTCACAAAAAGGACCGGTGCTCCACACGGAGAATGACTCCGGTGAATGAAACCCTGAGACAATAACTCATCTAACTAGATCTAGAGCTCCCTCATCTCAACAGGTACTATATAATAAGGTGCTCGGTAAATCGGCACAATGCCTAGATGCAACTATATACAAAACTCGACCTATCTCATGGGAGGTAAACTTGATATGTCTGGAAAGACATCCTGATACTATGAGGCCACTCGCGTCTTGCTCAAATTGGTGCCCCGTTCTCGCAACATCACCTCCTCGACGTATGTCAAAAATGACTCCGCAAACTGGTTGCCTTGTAAGGTCGCTACCACCAACTTAGATCCATCAAAAGCTCGCAAGATGATTGTCTTTACACAACAGTCGATACTCACATAGTAGGAAGATAATCAACCTATACCAAGGATAACATCGAACTCAGACATACACAACATGATCAAATCAACTACGAACTCAGAATCATCTAAGCTGATGATACATCTCCTACAAATACTCTCTAAGAGGGACACCTCTCCTAAAAAAGTAGATACGGATAATAGAATGTCTAAAGGCTATGCTACAAACTGAAGTCTAATCATAAAATCATAGGAGATGAACGAATGTGAAGTGCCCGAATAAAAAAGAATACAGGCTAGAAAGGAGTTCACAAGGAACGTACCTTCCACTACGGCTCCACTCGTGCCATGGTCGTGAGGAACAACTGCATATACTCTACCGGTAGCTGAAGGCTACTACGCTACATCACCTAGAACATATGGGACTATCTGTCCCTGCTGGATCTCCTGAATGGTTCGCACCTGCCCCTCAATTCTCGAACTACTGGTAGTGCCTCAATCCTCAACTATTGGCCATGTCCTTAGCTCTGAGCATTGTTTTGCTGCTGCTGCTGCTAGTTCTGATTCTTGCCCTGCTGGCCTGCTGCTAGTGTGCAATAGCATTCTGCTGCTCGGTATCCAAACTTATTGTAGTTGAAACAAGTCCCCTGAAACTTGCGGACTCTATACGATGTTCTCACTCATACTTGGAATTCCTAGTGGACTCTGTACATGATTCTTAGGAAACTCTATCCTAGCTCCATAATATGACACATGGATGATCCTAAGGATATCAGAACTAGAGCTCGAATACCAACTGTGACGCCCCTGGGTTCACATAAGGCTGTAGTCCAAGGTGAATCTAAGAATGTCAAACCTGCCATGCACCAACACCGTATAATAACATGTTTCACTATTATAGTTACTATCTCTCTAGAGGAATCAACAAATAGGTGTAAGTACAAAACATGCAAAGAATAGTGAAATAGTACAATGAACAAAATATGCACAGAAGAAGTGTATAAATAACCCTCATCAGTGCCCAACTGAAAAAGAGCAAAATAACTCTAAATCTGAAATAAATCTCAATACAAGGGTTAAATGAAGTCTTACTAAGACACTCAGCCTCTACAAAATAAAAACACAAACTCTAATGTCTAAAAATAAATATCTACTATGGAGCTCTGAAGAATAACTATAAATATAATATACTAGATGGAAGCTAAGATGCTACCCATCATCTGTGCACTTGACTCGCCATCTGAAAAGATGGAAAACAACAAGCATCAAAGCGCTAGCGAGATTATCTCCACCGCCCCTAGGGGAAGGGTAGGAGTATATAAGAAAATACTGTTAGTACATAAAAATATAAAATTATTCATATAACTCTAAATGGAAACTGGTATTTAGAAACCCATAACACGAGAATTAGTATGTTGAGAGAAATAATCCAAACAAGAAAACCCTCATATATATACCATGTTTCAAATTGTGAATCGCTAAATACCAATCCTAAACCTATGAATGAAAAACAGTACTTAAAGGAAAAATACCACGACTCCAAACCTTAACTATACAGAGCTAATGTTACAGTCTCGAACTACCCTCGGGTAGTTAGCGCAGCCATAGGAAATATCATCTAGCATAATATTACCATAGTCCATACCATGTATGCAAAGTATCCAATGTGTACCCTACTCTTGGGTAATCTAACATGGGAGCACAGACTTAATGTGTTGGTTAACAATAGAAATCTCCTATATTAACCATTAGAGTATTTAGTTAATCATTGAGTCTAAAATATTTCATACATAACATTTTCACTTCTTAATAGTCGACTAATTAGATTAGTAGTCGACTACTAAAGTTTAAGATCAAAATATAAGTTTCTATAAAATTACAGAGTAGTCGACTACTAAGGATTATAGTCAACTACTCAGCTTTGAATTTTGATTTATAGAACTTCCGTTTTACAAAGTAGTCGACTACAACTAACTATAGTGGACTATTGAGTATTAAAATTTATATTACAGAACATCTGTTTTACAGAGTAGTCGACTACTAAGGATTATAGTCGACTACTCAGCTTTAATTTGTGATTTCCAGATTGTCTATTCTACAGAGTAGTCCACTAATGATCGTTGTAGTCGACTACTAAGACAGTTTTTTCTGAACCTTTTAGGTTTGAATTTGAAATAATTTTTAGTCATTTATATCCATTTAATAAGTTCAAAAATGTGTCTTTTCAAGGGATGTAAATAGGTTAGAAGTTCAGAATTTTGAATCACGAAAATATACATATAAGATTGAATTTGTATGAAACTTAAGTGATAGAAAATTTAATTTTTACTTGAGTATTGAGAAAAACAAAATTCTGCAACAATAATTGTTTATCTTTATTTATACAAGATTTTGAAAAGAATTCAGAGAACAAAAGAGTCTATAAGCCACTGTTACACTTCACAAACTTATCAAGGCTTATAGGAAATTTGTATATTGATTCTAGGAAAGGATTCTCTTAAGTGTGAGAGGTGTAATCTCTTGGTAAAGAGATTGGTTGCAATTTGCATGGTCTTGCATATTGGTCAGGTTTGTGTTTTAATTTTGTAAGTTTATTCAAAATCATAGTGGAAACTCTCAAGCGGGATTTGCTTGGGGACTAGATGTACACTAGAAAGGTGGAACCAGTATGAATCCTTATGTTTGTATTGTTGATTTTCTGTAATTATCATTTCTTCTTTGCAATTTATTATCTACTTTGCATAAAATTTTATAAGACACTATTCACCCCCCTCTAGTGTTTTTAGTGTATCAAATCAGATCCTACAGATCATGCAGACGAGCTTCAAGCTGTCAGGCGAGCTTGACCTTCATGTGAGCTTGGCTCATGCAGGTAAGCTTCAAGCTACCAGTAGAGCTTAGCTTATGTAGGCGAGCTTCTAGTTGTCAGGAGATCTTAGCCTTCAAGCAAGCTTGGGTTATGCAGGTGAGCTTCCAACTGTCTGGCGAGCTTGCGTCATGCAGGCAAGCTTCAAGCTGTCAGGCAAGCTTTGCCTTTAGGTGACCTGGATCATGCAGGTGAGCTTCAACCTGTCAAGCAAGCTTGGCCTTCAGGCAAGCTTGGCTCATGCAGGCGAGCTTGGCTTATTCAGCGAGCTTCAAGATATTACCTGAGCTTGGCTTTCAAACAAGCTTGGGTCATGCAGGCGAGCTTCCAGCAGTTAGGTGAGCTTGGATTATGCAAGAGAGCTTCAAGCTGTTAGGAGAGCTTGGCCTTTAGGTGAGCCTGGATCATGCAGGCGAGCTTCAAGTTATCAGGCAAGCTTGACCTTTAGGCGAGCATGGCTCATGCAGGCGAGCTTCTTGCTGTCATGGGAGCTTGGCTTATGCAGGTGAGCTTCAAGCTGTCAGGCAAGCTTCACTTATGCAAGCGAGCTTCCAGGTTTCAGACGAGCTTGGCTTTCAAGCGAACTTGGTAGGCGAGGCTGTGCAGGTGAGCTAGCCTCATTTAGGCAAGCTTAAAGCTTCATGCCTTCAAGCGAGCTTACGCTTCTGGCGAGCTAAACTCCTTTGCAAGCGAGTTTGCTCTTTAGGCGAGCTTCAGAATATGCTACGAACAATTGGTCATAACTTTCAAACCGTAAGTTAGAATTAGACGAATTATATATGAACATCGACTATCTCGATGAGCCGAGACCGACTAAACAAACTAAAGTTTAGCTTGTCAACATCCATTTTGCCAAATTCCTTCCGGTTTGAGAGATATCAACGTTTTTATCTGTTTTGTGAAGTCAAGCATTCAGGCGAACTTGATTTTTAGGTGGGTCTAACTTCGCTCAGGTGGGCCTGACTTCACACAGATGGACCGTTGAGCTCTTTTGCTTATTCCAAGTTGTTGTGTAGGGATAAAGGTAATTTTTATTTCCTACAAAACCCCCTCTAAAGTTTTCAGACCAAATTAGGTTGCATGGGATCTGGAATACTTTGGATCTTAAGACCTGCAGAATGAACCCTATTCAGACGAAGTGAGGAGCCTTCCAACAAGCTCGGCGAAATTAAACTCTTAAGTCGTAGCTAATGATCGCCAACTAGGATTTTTAGCAAACCCTCAGCTATCAATGGATTTGATGAGCCTTTACTGACTACCAATTTAATCGGGCTAGCCATACTATTTTTCTCAGTATGATGAGTTGTTAAAAAGTTTCTTTTAGACTTAACGCTAAAATTTCTTCTCTACCCTTAGCCGTTCGAGGCTTCTGGTTGGGTTAATTACAACCGTTAAACTATAATTAGGTTAGGCCATGTCGTTAAATATAACAACTTGGTCCAAAAATGAGTGACCACTTGTATAAGTGATCACTCGAGAGTCTGAATAATAACTCATCGCTTGGTAGGTCGTAACTCAGGAATGGGCAGTCGATATAGCATATTGCTTAGTAGGCAATTATTGACGAACAATATAATTTGTGGGAATGATGGTGTTGGGGTAATCAGATCATTTAGGGATGTATGAGTGTGATGACTGATTAGAACAGTAGCACATCGCATGGTAGGCCACTATTATCGATTGTTCTATGGATACTTAGAATGCTCGTAATGGATCAAATCATTCACAGACGTAGCCATGTGACGACTAATCGAACAACATTATTTGTAGGAATAACGAAGTAGACTATCAGAGGTAATCGTTAATGTGATAGTTTTGCTGTGATTGGAGTGACATTGATGACTTATCATCCTATTGATGATGATTGATAAGTAAATTATCAGAGGTGTAGTGTTAACATGGTGGGATTGTGATGATCGGAGTGACTTTGTGGACTTATCATCCTATTGAAGAGGATTGGTGGGTTGATTGTTAGAGGTGTAGTGTTAATATGACAGGCTTGTCACGATCAGAGCAACTCTGTGGTCTTATCACCCTGGTGAAGATGATTGATAAGTGTATTATCAGAGGTGTAGTGTTAACATGACAAGTTTGTCGTGATCATAGTGACTTTGTGGACTTATCATCATGTTGAAGAAGATTGATAAGTGGATTGTCAGAGGTGTAGTGTTAACATGATGGGATTATCGTAATCAGAGTGACTTTGAGGACTTACCATCCTATTAAAAAGGATTAGTAAGTTAATTATCAGAGGTGTTGTGTTAACGTGACAGTGGGAGTGGACCCGTTATCCTGTTGGAGAGGATCGACGGGGGACATTTAGAGGAGACAATCAGAGGTAATTGTTAACGTGATAGTTTTGAGTAGACCCACCATCTCGTTGAAGAGGATTGGTGGGGAAATTAGTTATCAGAGATGACCGTTAATGTGATAACTTTGTGGAGCTGATTGATGACGAGCTTCGAGTCATCATGATACCATAAGAGAGAAGAATCAAGGTAGTACATGGTTTTGCAGAGAAATCGAGACTAACCCCACTCCAGCGATAATCAAAATTAAAGGTAAAGGCGCCTTAGTCGATCTCGTGGGAGTTGAAGGATGAAATCCTCTTCTATGCTGACACATTGCCTATTCGAGTAGACCGTCTCCACTACAAATGGGTATGAAGTGGCCATCGGATGTTGGTCCTCCGGTGATTGACACATATAAGCATCACCGATCATCTTTGGCCAATAGTAGCCAAGTCTTCGTAGTCGGTCCCAAAGTTTAGGTCCAAGTTGGTAAGCTCCACATATGCCATCATGGTCTTATTTCGGGGCTTCTTTTGCTTCAAAACATTGCCCCTCTGTTTTGAAGAGGGTTTGAATGAGGAAGTAGTTTCCACTACCAAGGTATCTTGGTTATCACCTCCTCGAAATTCACACGGCTCTTCAGCATCCATACGCTTGAGCATGCTCTCGACTTGTTCTCCTGGGTGGATTAAGTCCTTCCATGAGCGAGCTTCGACAGCGCCCATATAGGACAGAATGTCGATGGAGAGATTGTTCCGGCACATCTCGATGAGAGTGGCCTCAGAAACCTGATCGCGAGAATGCAGCGATCAGTTTCTAAGTTTCTTGACAAAGTTACTTATAGAATCTGTCTTCTTCTACTTTACAACTAGCAGAGTGGCCATAGATACTTCTGTATCATCGTCAAAAAATCCGTCATGAAGAGCCTTTCCATGTCCTTCTAGCAGGTCCGGACTCTAATCTACGGTACCATTCAAAAGCGACCCCCTTGAGGGTACCAATAAAAAGTCGGGTCATAATGGGATCGTTTCCTACTATGTGTCCATTTTGCACCTAGAAGTAGTAAACATGTTGGGTAGGAGAACCCTTGCCATCGAATTACAAGAGGTTCAGTGGCTTGAACTTTGCTGAGTAGGAGACTGTATCCCATTCAACTGGATACGGTCTGACCACCCCCAGCTCGTTCTTGTTCGTCTAGAGCTTCAAGGTGTCGAGTTAACTTTAGAACTCATCAAGTATTTTGTCTCCTGGATTATGACACAAAGATGATGCTCCTTTAGATGACTCAGATGAAGAGTGAGAAGGAGTAGGCACCCGCTCTTTGTGCATCGAGGATTTCTGCAAAGTCTGTGAAGTCTCTTTTTCTTCTTCTTCTTTTCGCTCAGAAGCTGCTCGGAGATCTCCTTTATAGAGTTGATGGTAGCTTGTTGCTCATCAAATCTCATGGATATCTCATCAGGGATGTCGGTCATGTGCACTTACATGCTTTCGCCCTGAATAGAAATAGAAGCTTGAGACATTGCCACTGCCGAGAAATCATCATCGTCGTCGTCAAAGACGGGAGCTAAGAGTGTGTAATCAAACGGAATGGCTACCCCTGTATGGGTGCGATTGTGTTGGTAGATACCTTTGTAGGCGTATAAAACTGCTTATAGGTCCCTTAACACAACTCGGCTAGGTGATTCGACAAACCAATGAACCATCGGGCGATATATCCAAGCATGATCGTTAGACCACAACGCCGAAGCCAAGTGAGACGCGACAAAGCGGATTAATGAGACGACGAGGTTAACGAACCGCACGCAAACAACAGAATACATCCAATCGTGTGCCCAATCAAGCTAACAGGTCGATGAATCAACAAGTCATCCAACCGTAGGGTCCATCACATCAATCAAGATTGGATCCAGACTCAAACTCAAACACCAAAGTAGATTTACTGCCAAATCAAGATCCGGAATGCCAAATCAGAGTTCGGATAAACCGCGAAACTGGAAAATGACAAAACAGCAAACACCTGGAGGGCTCAGCCGAAACCGAGCCACTCCTAGGTGGCTCGGCCATGGCCGAGCCACCTCTTGGTGGCTCGGTGGCCGAGCCACCCCCTGGTGGCTCGGTGGCCGAGCCACCTAGGTGGCCGAGCCACCTAGCCGAGTCCAGATCTGGGCCCAGATCTGAGCCCAGATCCGGTTTTAAATGCCTATAAATAGGCTTAAGGGCTTATTGTTTTAGAGGTTGGATTTTTTGGAGGCGAAGCTCTGCTGGATTGAAGGCTCAAGACTAAAAAAAAGATTGAGGCTTTGCAACTTTGAAGGGGGAGACTTTTCAGATCTGGTTCTTGGCGATCATCAACACCAAACAAGGCAGGAGTTCGAGAGAGATCAGATCTGAGATCTACACGGTTACCCTTCGGATCAAAACTTGGTTTTTTGATCCCGAGAAGAGTATCGATTTCGCTTGGTCGATTTCGATTACTTGAGGCGATTATTTCCTTGGTGAAATAATCCCCTCGGCTGTTATTTCCTTCGTGAAATAACACCCATCATACCGTGTAGATCCGACCGGATCAAGATCGTGCGGTGGTCCACAGATTAAACCCGGCGCAGGCGAAGAACCCACAAAAGTAAGAGACCGCAAAACAGGATCTTGCGATTTGTTCCACAAAAAAGAAAAGTTGTAATCTTTTTATTTTTCTTTGATTTTGTTGTAACCGAATCTTATAAAAAGACCGGATCTTTTGTAACCGATAAACAGTTGCTCAAGAGAACAATGACTTCAATGAAAACAATAATTTTTCCCGCGAACAATCTGGCGACCACAGTGGGAGCCACCGATCTCGCTGCCGAGATCGTTACGTCGCAGCCGCGGATCTCAATCCCGATCGAGGAGGAGGTCGAGTATGAATTCGACCAACAAAAGTTTGAGGAGTATCTGTCATCCTCGTCCGGATCCACCTCCCCCCACAAGTCCAAGAAGTTCTCCGCCAGGAGAAAAGTCCGTTGGTATAAAGAAGTAGAGAATACCAACAAAGATCTCACCCCGATCGATGCCGAAGTTGCTTCGAGTGAAGTTCCACCGACCTCCAACCAAGTCAAACCTGTTCTCGCAAATTCCTCCGCCACTGAGGGCGTAGTGACTCTCTCAAAGAGAGCCCACCAGAGGCGACATCAATGCCTGGCGCGGCAATTAGCAAAGGCGATAGAGTCTACTGACGGAATCCGTTACAACGCAGATTTGAAGAACAGGAGAGGCAAACAGCCTCAACAACCAATGAATGGCAGCTCCTCCAAGCTGCCAACGAACGAATGGATCCGTATCAAACGGAATCGTTCGACACTGGATGAGCACATTCGCAAGCGCCGCGCACTATCAGCGCAGGCACGGGCTCAAGTCCAAGAAGCCCGCAGAAGACTGCAGAAGGAAGTGGCCAAAAAGCCGCCACCAACCCGCCAAGTATGGAGGCCGAAGTCTGAAGCGGTGATTCAGGCTAAGGAACAATCATTGCAGCCTTCAAAACAAGTTCAACCTCCCGAACCATCCCGAAGGAGGAGGTCAGTTTTGGAGCGCCTCGGTCCACTTCCCAAAGCTCCAGTTTAAGAATGTTTGGGCCCGATAAAGAAGCCCCGAACGACTCAACATGACGGGGGTCGCCACCACCCTCAACATGACAAGGAGTTCATGGCAACTACGCGTACCAGTTTGCGTATTGAAGTCCAGGAGCCCACCGAGAACACACGCCCACAAAGGCGTGTTTCGAGACGTGTGACTCTTGAAAGCCCAAAGAAGGCAGTTCGCCCTCAGAAGGAAACATTGTTGTCTGATGATGATAGCGTTATACCTGAGAAGTCATGCCAACACACGATAGGTTACTTCGACCTTCAAACCGACGAGTTGTACTATCGTGTTGGGGGTATAAGTAAAACCAGGAAAAGGAGTCCTCAAAAACTAGAAACTCAGTGCCCCTGTTCCAAACTCATTCGAGCAGTATTGTCTGAGTGCAACTGCATCAAGACAGTTCCCGAAAGAACTTCGGTTTTTGAAAGGCTCAGTACCGAAACGCCAAAACCAAAGCCTAGGCGTTTCCGACGAAGAAGAACGGTAGTCAAAGATGGAGAATTTCCGAGGGTCACCACTAATATGACCAGCAAAGGGACATCGACACGGGATAATCCCGAGTCGATTCCGGAAGTACCCCGGCGTGTAACCCGTCTGCAGTCTGGAGCCATCTTACGAGCAACTTATGGTAGGATTCGGACAAGATTACCTTCAGAAGATGAAGAATCGGATGCTGGCTCTGCGGTCGCATCAGATAATACAGTGTCCAGCGAGAGACAACCTCGCGAGTCACTTATGATAAGTGCGGAACAAGTGGCCAAGATGCTCGAAGAAGCCATGGCCAAATAACAGGAGTGCTTCAGGTTCGAAATGCAGATGGCCATGCAGAATATGAGAGAAATGCATGACCAACAAATCCAAGCACTGACAAACCAGCAAGGCGAACCAAGTCGTCGTAACCAGGTTAATCAAGAAGATGAGGACACAGGTGCGAATGAAGCTCATAATGCCAATAATCCTCCCGTCAATGCAGGGGGTGGTAACGAGAATGCTAACGAAAATACAGGTGAAAATTTAAAGATTAAAAACCTCGAGAGCAAAATCAACACGTTGATTTCTGCTCAAGAGATGAAGAAGACGGGCATTCCTTGTCCATACCCAAGAGAATGGGAATCAATCCCGTATCCGGTGAAGTTCAATTTAATTAACTTCACGCCGTTTGATGGGAAGAGTTCACCCACTCAGCACTTGATTTACTTCAAATCACACTTAGGGGTTATCTCTGGTAACGAGCCTCTGATGGTACGGTCCTTCGTTGGCACTCTTCGTGGAGCCGCCTTTGATTGGTATCACCGCCTCAAGCTAGGAAGCGTGAATACCTGGGATGACATGGAGACTAAATTCCTCGCCAACTTCTTTGATGACGACACTGAGATATCCATCGGGTCGTTGCTTGACGAGAAACAGAAAGACGGGGAATTAGTTGATACCTTCGTCAAAAGGTTCCGGAACAAGGTGATGAACTGTCGGGACCTGATCACTGAGGAATTCATTCTCCAGACTTGTCACAACAACCTCGCATTGGATGTGTTGGAAGCAATGGGGACAGCACCATCCAAAACATGGAAGGATTTGAAGGTCAGAGGAGAGCAAGCCGAGCGATTCCTCAGAAGGAAGAAGGCGGAGAGAGGCCAACAGGCGACGAATGCTCCAGCACAGAATTTCGTCCCACGAGGGAAAGATAAGGCACATGCTAATGCAGTTGATGCTAATCAAACTTTCCAATTATAACCTCAGCAACAGTCGCAGCAACGAGCACCACAACAATCGCAGTCGCAATGGCAACAACGGCCTCAGAAGCAAAGATCTTCGGAGCCAAGATTTTCTAAAGTGTACTCCTTCAAAGATGACGAAGTTCCCGTTATCTTTAAGTACCTGTTGGAAAATAACAAAATCCAACTGCCGGTGATCATGGATCAAGAAGGGGCTAGCAAAGTGACGGATTCGAAGTATTACGCGTATCATAGAGAGGTCCATCACCCTACAAGGTCATGCTACCATCTCAAGGATAAGGTCCAGGCGTTAATTAATGTGGGCGTCATAACCCCGAAGCCGTCCAAGAATGTAGGAGCAAATGCAGTATCAATCAGCTTTGGATCAGTACCCACAACGTGGTTTGAACCAAAACGCATCACCAAAGTGGGAATGAAGACGATAAATGACAACCCATACGGTCAACGCCAAAAAGGACTTGTGCCACACATAGCCCCAAACGGCAAAATCCTCTGGGTCCATCCTGATCTTATTGAAGACGAGCAGTGGGCGACTTCCTCGACCAGAAAGGGTAAAGGCAAGTCCTGCAACGCTACTTCCGCGATCTTCGAAGAGGATGGTGATGAAGCTCCTACCTTCCCACTCTCCGAAGAAGAACAAGAAGCTTTTGCCACTAGAAGCGGAAATCAGTATCACTTCAACTATCCATCACCTAGTGATCAGGTAACTGAGCAGGGGGTGATTAAATGGGCACCAGCCAAAACTCTCACGGAACTGGGGGTGATTACGACTCCTAGACCGGTTGAAGACGCTCGACGACAGCCGGCTGATAAACAGAATGAAAAGAAGTCCCAGGAGGTTCAAAATCCGAAGCAGACTCGTTTCAATCGTCTGATTGGAAGAGATAAACCGGAGAGCTCGAACACTCCGTGCATCTTCGATATTATGGCTCAACTAGCTAACATTCCAGCCGGATAACACTGTATGAGTTGCTGCAGTTGTCTAAAGAAACCAGGGAAGCCTTGCAAGAAGCCTTGGCCAATTCAGAAGTGTTCCTTACTCAGATCAAGCCGGTGCCTGAAGAGCCAGAACTGTTAATCCAACACGGCAATATAGCGGCTAAAAACCTTCCCTGCATTACTTTCACCAAAGAGGATATGCAGACGAAGAATTCGAACCATGATCGACCCCTATATTTCATTGGGTACATTGGCTCCAGCGAAGTCAACCGAATCCAAGTGGATCCGGGTTCCGCTGTGAGTATTATGTCACTTCGCTTGATGCATAACCTCGGCATTCCAGTTAATAAGTTGGCACCCACAGGCACTGTTATCTATGGATTCAACACTAGCGGGTCAAGACCCTTGGGTAAGATCCGGATAAAATGTCAAATGGGTGATTTGAAGACGGAGGTCACATGTTATGTGATTGATGTCGAGACTTCATATAACTTACTATTGGGTCGACCTTGGATCCATAGTAACGTTATAATTCCCTCCACTCTCCATCAGTGTTTGAAATATGTCGACACTGATAATAAGGTTAGGACGATGGTCGCGGATAAGCAACCATTCAAAGGGTTTGAGAATTATTTTACTGATTCTCTTCTTTATGGTAACGAATCCGATACTGAATCATCGGCCCATAGCACGGACAGTGGAGAAGAAGCTGATACCGAAGCCGGACTTGATTACAATGGAGGTTTTGTTTTAAATGGCATTATACCCTTTGTAATCAATCTTGACGATGAACAATCGTCAGATGGCAGTTGTAACTGGCAGCTTGCCAATAATGAAATAAATGATGATTTAGAGTACTCACTCTCTTGATGATGTGATAAAGGGATTGTACGATAATCCCGATTTATATACGCCGCTCCGATCGTCCTATATAACAAAGAAACACCTCCAGCATTCTTTCGGAATAACCCTGATTGTCCCTTCCAAAATAGGAGGTGAAAAAGAAGTGATTTACGGTAAAGGAGAGAGTTTTCCATTACCAGATCATTTCTTAAGAGAAGATGAGAATGATGACAAACCTGGTCGACATTTATCTAAGTATAGTCCGGAAGCATGCAAGCTCATGGAAAAATAGGGATATGATTTCACACTCGGAGAAGGTTTATACTTCGATCGAGGTTCCCGTATTCCAGCCAAAGCGGCATATGTACCAAAAGGGAAACCGGATGATTATTATAAATTCAGACGAGGATTAGGGTATGTCTCTTCTTCAGAAGACGAATGTTGCTGGTTAATCAATAACCAATCATCTGGGTAATACAAAGATGGGTACTCATCAGATTCCTCGGAATAGGATTCCGATACAAGTCTGGAGGGAGTATTCAAAGCTCTAATGACGAACATGGCTACAGCTGATCCATTCACAATGGAGGACGACGATCAAATGCTAACATGGGAAGACCCATGGGTTCATCACCTGAACACGCAGTATGGAGATAGGTTTGAACAGAGGGAACCCCCCACTGAAGATAAAATAGTCCAAATCAACATGGGCGACAAGGCCAACCCAAAGCCTATATTCATCAGCGATAGTCTTACCCCAAATGAGAAGGAGGAATTAATTGCTCTCATCAGGGAATATATTGACGTCTTCGCTTGGAACTATGAAGACATGCCAGGGCTCGACCCCAATGTCGCAATGCACCACCTCGATATCAAGTCGGATGCCAAACCTGTCAAACAACAGCAACGACGGTTTCGTCCGCAGATTATGGAAGCCATTGAGGCAGAGGTTAAGAAATTGATCGACTCAGGATTTATCCGAGAGGAGCAACATCCAGATTGGCTAGCCAATATTGTTCCAGTCATGAAGAAGAACGGTAAAATCAGGATTTGCATCGACTTCAGGGACCTGAATATAGCATGTCCAAAAGACGACTTTCGTCTCCCAATCACGGATGTCATTATCGACAATACATGCGGATTTGAGAGAATATCTTTTATGGATGGTTTTTCAGGATATAACCAAATCAAGATGCACCCAGATGACGAAAAGCATACAGCGTTCAGAACGCCCCTCGGTGTCTTTTGCTACACGGTGATGCCTTTCGGTCTAAAGAATGCACGCGCCACTTACCAGCGAGCAATGACTAAGATTTTCCAAGAACATCTCAGGAAAACAGTCGAATGCTACGTTGATGATTTGGTTGTAAAAAGCCGCAACAAAGAAGATCACATCAAGGACTTGAAGACGATGTTCGATCTCATGCGGAGTCATCAATTGAAGATGAACCCCACTAAATCCTTCCTTGGAATGTCCAGCGGAAAATTTCTTGAATTCGTCGTCACCACTAAAGGTATACATATTGATCCCGATAAGGTGAAGGCGATACATGAACTGCAACCCCCTAGAAATCTAAGAGAACTCAGAGGATTGCAAGGGCGTTTAGCTTACATCCGGCGGTTCATCTCAAATCTTTCTGGGAAGTGTCAACCGTTCTCTAAGCTAAACAAGAAAGGTGTGTCATTTATTTGGGACGACACCTGCCAAAAAGCACTTGAAGATATCAAAACATATCTTACGAACCCTCCTGTTCTCGTTGCACCAAAATCAGGTAAACCGTTCTTGATTTACATCAAGGCGATGAACCACTCGATAAGTGCTTTACTAGCACAAGATGATGATAACGGTCACGAACAGGCAGTCTATTACCTAAGTCGGACTTTAGTAGGCGCCAAGTCTTGATATCCGATGATTGAGAAAGAATGCCTCGCATTGGTATTCGCAGTACAAAAGATGCGGTATTACTTGGTTGGACAGACGATTTACGTCATTTCTAACGTTAATCCAGTACGGGTATTTATGACTCAACCGGGTTCGATGAATTAGCGGTTAGCGAAGTGGGCCCTTCTCTTGTCCTAATATGATTTGCACTTCAAACAGCAAAAGTCGATCAAAGGACAAGCGATTTGTGATCTTCTGGCGGCAAACCCGACAACGGATACGGCAGAAGTATATGATGACTTGCCGGATAAAACCCACGAGGTTAACACTACATCGCACCAACAAATATGGCAATTATACTTCGACGGTGCTTCGAGAGCAGTTAATGTGGCAATAACCCCCGGATGTTCTAAAGTCTCCTCCGGAGTTGGAGTTGTCTTAGTTTCCCCGGGGAAGCATGTGATGCCTCGGGCTTATTCACTGACTGCTCCATGTTCCAATAACGTAGTCGAGTACAACGTGCTTCTCATTGGACTCAGTTTTGCCAAAGAGCTGGGGTCGAATATCTCGAAGCTTTTGGGGATTCTCAATTGATAGTCAACCAAGTCCGTGGAGAGTATGAAGTCAGGAACCAAGACCTGATCCCGTACCACCAGGAGGCCATCAAAATGGCAGATTCGTTTGAAGAATTCTTTATTGAATACATCCCTCATCTCCAGAACGCTTATGCGGATGCACTGGCAGCATTAGCGGTATCACTTGCGCAGCCTCCCGAAACTGAACTGCTAGTCACAGTAAGATCGCATCAACTCTGCATACCCATATACAATATGGATATTAAAGAGGAAGATGATAGAAACATAAGCGCCAAGGAGGTGAATTCAACTCAAATTGAGTCTGAGTCCCGAGATTGGCGTTTTTCTATCATTGACTACGTCCAATATAGTATTTTGCCAGAAGATGTAAAAGAAAGGGAATCAATCCGCCGAAGAGCACCAAGATTCTTCTATAATACCGAGACTCATACATTATACCGTCGAGGGTACGATGGTTTGTTACTCCGATGCCTTTCGAACAAAGAAGCAGAAGAAGTTCTTAAGGAAGCACACGAAGGAGAATGTGGTGCGCATCAGCCCGGTCCCAAGCTGTATGATCGCATCAGGAGAATGTGATATTTTTGGCCGACAATGGTTCATGATGCAATCAAATACGCCCGAGAATGTCATGCCTGTCAAGTACATGCAAATTATATGCACCAACCACCGGAGCGTTTACACACGTCAACCACGTCTTGGCCGTTCGAAACATGGGGTATGGACATTGTCGGTCCTATTTTTCCCCCTTCAGTCAAAGGCGATCGATTTATTCTCGCAATCACGGATTACTTTTCAAAGTGGGCTGAAGCAATTCCGCTTAGAGAAGTAAAGACGAACAACATCATCAATTTTATCAAACATCATGTCATATACCGACATGGCGTGCCAAGACGGATCATTCATGATAACGGTCCACAGTTCATAAGCAACGCTTTCGTCAGGTTTTGTGACAAGTTCAAAATTCAAGATATTTCGTCAACAGCTTATTATCCCGCCTCGAATGGATTAGCTGAGGCTTTTAACAAGACGATCATCAAAATCCTATCAAAGCTCGTGAAGATCAATAAACGAGAGTGGGATGATAAACTCGGTGAAGCACTCTGGGCTTATCGTACCACCATACGCACACCTACAGGAGCTACCCTATATTCGTTGGTATACGGATGTGAAGCTGTGCTGCCATTGGAAATCCAAATCCCATCCCTTCGGATCGCTCTCGCAACTGAGATGACGACGGAAGAACATCATCAGAAACGTCTCGAAGAACTCGAAATGTTGGATGAAAAGCGCTTGGAAGCTCAACAACACATTGAGTTTTATCAAGCCAGAATATCTAGGGCTTTTAACAAAAAAGTCCGACAGAGAAGCTTCAAGGAAGGAGATCTGGTCGTCGCTGCTCGCTGACCGATAATCCTCAATTCCAAGAAGAAAGATAAATTTGAACCCAAATGGGAAGGACCGTTTGTAATAGACACAGTCTACTCAAACGGCGCATATCGCCTGATTACTCAAGAGGGTGTTAGGCAATTAATGCCAATAAATGGAAAGTTCCTAAAAAAGTACTATCCCTAGTACATTCAGGATAACCCATTTATCGGGAAATTCCTTGAAGAATATTACACTTAATATTCTAGAGGATAACCCAAAATCATTTTCACCACCAAAGTCCCTCACTGATCAATTTCAATTGACAGTGAGTCCACCAAAAGTGTCATTCTAGTCCAAGTCACCAACAAATTCCCCTCTTGATTCTTTCCACGAACAAGAGGTCCACTTTCAGTTCAGAGTCCCCTTTCGATAAACGAAAGAACTCCCTTCTTTTTTTCTTTGGTTAAACCTCCTCATGGTTATAACCGAAGTTGAAATTTTATTTCGATAAACAAAAAACTCATCTTCAGGCTAGATAACCAATCCTATAAAAGGTAAGTTTATCTAGATCTTCCAGATTCTCGGAGTGAAGATCCCACTTCTAGTTTCTTTTGCGCTGGAAATAGAATATAAAATTTCTTCCTTTCTAGAATCAAGGAATAGAATATAAAATTCTTTCTTCCTTGTATTCGGGTTCACCTTCACCCTAAAAGAAGACCGGGAAATAGAATATAAAATTCTTCCTTTCCCACACTAACCTTTTCTAAGAATTTATCAATATAGGATTCATCCTAGGAAGTTTATCCCGAATCCTAAGTAGGGATAAGTCTGCGCCTAACACGCGCTGCCGGTTTAGTCTTTCTCCGTAGAAAAAGACACCAGAATTCGATTCTGGGGTTCACTATCCTAAAACCTAAGCAGGGATAAGTCTGCGTCTAACCCACGCTGCCGGTTAGTTCTTAACCGTTAAAAAGAACACCCGCCCATATATTCAACATTGTGGCAGGTTGTTATTAATAACATCAAAATCCATGCCTTATACGCATGGGGAATTTCATCCTGAATCCTAAGAAAGGATATGCCGACACCTAACACGCGTCGCCAGGTTTGTCTTTTACTGTCCAAGAAGACACCAGAACCTGATTCTAGGGACCTTTATCCCGAAGCCTAAGTAGGGATAAGTCAGCGTCTAATACACGCTACCGGGTAGCCTATTCCCGTAACAATGGCGAAGTCTACGTATTCGAAGTCGTAGCGACGAGTCTCAGAGAATTCAGTCTCTTAGCACAACGTCACATGCGGAACGGACTAAAACAACCCGCATGTAAGCCCGATTCAAACGGTAATCGGTAAGAGCACGTCAAATCCGTTGAGGGCTGAGGATTTGCCAAAAATCCTAAGTCAACGTCTCATACACGTCGTTGTTTAGTCTTTTCACAGGAGAAAGATGAAGTCTACGTATTCAATATCGTAGCACTAAAAGGGTTAACTCTTTTAGCTTAACGTCACATGCGGAACGGACTTAAACAATCCGCATGCTAGCCCGACTCAAACGGTAGTCGGTAAAGGCTCATCAAACCCGTTGATGGCTGAGAATTTACCAAAAATTCTATAAATGCGAGTCATTGACGCATCAACTTTATGAGTTGGTCTCGTGACTTGGGCATCCAACAACTTCGGACCGCCACGCTCCAATTCCTTAAGAGCTTAAACTGTGTAGACTCCAGTAGACGTACGAGTATAAACTGTGTCAAACGCCGGACAACGCGTCACAATGAAGCTCAAACGCCGGACAACGCATCACAATAAAACTCAAACGCCGGACAATGCGTCACAATGAAACTCAAGCGCCGGACAACGCGTCATAATGAAGCTCAATGCCGGACAACGCGTTGCAAATGAAGACTCAACGCCAACAATCGATGGTCAGTTCCATGTTGAAACAACAAACACGAGCTAAAGATCAGAAAATCAGGAGTTGACTTCAAGTTCAAAATTCCGACAAACGGTCAGACAATAAATGCAGCACCGGAACCCTCACAGACATTCGACAAAGCACCGAATAGCCTGGAGGATTGAAGGAGTCAAGAATAGAAGCCATTCCAAAGTCCCGCTACACCGATTGAAGATTGGGACAATCATATCCAAAGTATTCCAGACTCTCCTATAAAAAAATGAGGCTGAAATACTTTGGAGGGGGTATCTGTAGGAGTATAAAACTGATTATAGGTCCCTTAACACAGCTCGGCAAGATGATTCGACAAACCAATGAACCATCGGGCGATATATCCAAGCATGATCGTTAGACCACAACGCCAAAGCCAAGTGAGACGCGATGAAGCGGATTAACGAGGCAACAAGGTTAACGAACCGCACGCAAACAACGGAATACATCCAATCGCGTGCCCAATCAAGCTAACAGGTCGATGAATCAACGAGTCATCCAACCGTAGGGTCCATCACATCAATCAAGATTGGATCCGAACTCAAACTCAAATACCAAAGCGGATTTACTGCCAAATCAAGATCCGGAATGCCAAATCAGAGTTTGGATAAACCGCGAAACCGAAAAACGACAAACACCTAGAGGGCTCGGCCGAAACCAAGCCACTCCTAGGTAGCTCGGCCCAAGCCGAGCCACCTAGGGGTGGCTCGGCCGAGCCACCC
>BQKN01000373.1:233343-247316 GCA_022839385.1 Asparagus kiusianus | reverse complement strand
CCTAGATCTGGGCCCAGATCTAAGCCCAGATCCGGTTTTAAATGCCTATAAATAGGCTTGAGGGCTCATTATTTTAGAGGTTGGATTTTTTGGAGGTGAAGCTCTGCTAGATTGAAGGTTCAAGACTAAAAAAAATATTGAGTTTTTTGCAACTTTGAAGGGGGAAACTTTTCAGATCTGGTTCTTGGCGATCATCCACACCAAACAAGGCAGGAGTTCGAGAGAGATCATATCTGAGATCTACACGGTTACCCTCCGGGTCAAAACTTGGTTTTTTGTTTTTTGATCCCGAGAAGAGTATCGATTTTGCTTGGTCGATTTCGATTACTTGAGGCGATTATTTCCTTGGTGAAATAATCCCCTCGGCTGTTATTTTTTTTGTGAAATAACACCCATCATACCGTGTAGATCCGACCGGATCAAGATCGCGTGGTGGTCCACGGATTAACCCCGGCGCAGGCGAAGAACCCACAAAAGCAAGAGACCGCAAAACAGGATCTTGCGATTTGTTCCACAAAAAAGCAAAGTTGTAACCTTTTTAATTTTCTTTGATTTTGTTGTAACCGGATCTTATAAAAAGACCGGATCTTTTGTAACCGATAAACAGTTGCTCAAGAGAACAATGACTTCAATAAAAACAACAATTTTTCCCGCGAACAACCTTCACGCTCAATGGAGAGGCTTTTCAATTCTTATGAGAATCTAAAATTCAAGGAATCTGAATTATTGGCCTTGGACTTTCCCGTCACATTAACAGTTACGACGGAGAGCTCCATAACATCGGAAGCTCATCTCCTGTGATAATTGCATCTGCGGTGAGAAGGCCTTGCCTATGGTGGTTGCTTAAAGAGCCTCTCGAACATCGAAAGCTTTGATGATTTAGCACATCGGCAGTCAATGAGTACTGTTGTAATAAGCCTCCCGTGGTGGCACTGAGGATTTGCCTTGTGAATCATGTGTTTGCGAGTCAAGCACTCTCTAAAATCTCCTGTAGATTGATGGCGACAACCTCTAATTTTAGAATGACCAACCAAGTGCTTATGAGAGGAGGGATAAAGAGAGCATTTGAAAGAACACTTGGAAAAATTATCGAGTGTTGGAACCAAGCGAATTTGCCTCGACAGACGAACTTGCTTTGAGAGACGAGCTTGGGCTTATTAGCGAACTTCAGCATGGCAAGGCTCATCAATTAGGTGAGCTTGCATCTGTTGGCGAACTCGCATGTGTTGGCGAGGTCTAGCCTGACAGGCTGGTGTTTTGCCTTTCTGGTGAAGGTCGAACGAAGTTAGGCCGTTAGGCGAGCTCGAGCCTGTTGGTGAAGTTCAGCCATCTGGTGCTTAGGCCATCAGGCGAGATTGGTGAAGTCCGTATGTTTGAGCTTGCAGGTGAGCTTGATGAAGTCTGCTTGCTTTATGAAGCCCGCCTGAACTACAGAGTATGACAGATTTGTGAAGTTTGCCAAAATTAGGAACTTTGCCTGAATTGTTGAGTACGCCAGATTTAGGAACTTTGCCAATGACACAAAGCTTGCCTGAGTAGGAGGGCTCACCTAATTGACGCAGTTCACCAGAATTGGAAACTTAGTCTTCAAAGTGAAGCCCACCTGATTTGGCAGGCTCACCTGATTTTGGTGGTTCGCCAGAATTGGGAACCTTACTCGTAGAGCAATGCTCGGCTGAATTATCAGGCTCACTTAGAACACTGAGTCCATCAGATTTGGGAACTTTTCCAAAAGAGAAAAGCCCGCCTGAGTAGTTAGGCTTGCCTGATTGACGTAGTTCACCTTCTTGGCATCTTTGTTGGTCTCAACAGCCTTAGGGGGAATAGAACCCCCAGCGCTTAATCGGGAAGAGCTCTCAATTTGCTTGGTGCAACTCACACGCACAACCTTTTGGTGCTTGCGTGACATCTTGCTGCAAGTGGAAGCCGAAGATAAGTATTCTTCATACTTTGTTTGATCGAACTTGATAAAGAGGGACTCGATGATAGTCCCCATAGCAACCTCATCAAACTACACCACCACCATCTTAGTTGAAAATATGGATTCTCCCACTATGATTGCCATCTTCTGTAGGGGAGTAAAATTGATTTCCGAAAGGAGGAGATTTGTATTGATAAGAATTGTTTATTACAAATCAACAAATCAAATTTCAAAAAAAGTAAAGAGAATGCTCTTCTTGTTTAATGTGGGTTCTTCAGTAGCGATAGGATGCCTCCCTCAAATGCTTGCATCGAGTTTGCTTCCATTGGACAATCCGAACAATGTTGCGGGCAAGCTTCAGTACAAAGTAGAAGCTTGATTGGATGAGTTCGATCAACCGAGGCCAAACAAGTGCTTGTTCTTGTGGGCTAAAGATGCCATGAATTAAATCTCCTTGAATGACAAGAAGTCTGATCTCCAAGGAACGAGACAACACCAACAGTGTGCCAGGAACAAGACTGATCTCAAGTCCAGGGTGGTCTTGAGATCTCTCAAATTCGCCCTCAAAGAGGTCAGGTCCTAAGACCTTTTCTCTATGGCTACTCATGGCCTTTTATAGAGAGGAACGAGGGTGTAACCACTCCCTTAAATCATGAAAAGTGAACATTCCAATAAGGGTATAGCCATGAAGAGAATCATGACCAATCCGTTAAATCGTGGAAATGACCATTCCCATACTGGGTATGGCCATGAGGAGAATCATAGTCATTCCTATAAATCATGGGAAGTAACCTCTCCCATGCCTCAAGTGGGTGGGCTTGGTAAGCTTGCGAGTGAGCTTGCCTTGTGCAGGTGAGATTCAAGCATGCAAGTGAGCTTCCAGGTGTCAGGTGAGCTTGGGTCATGTAGGCAAGCTTCCACGTGTCAGGCGAGCTTGGGTGATGCAAGCGAGCTTGTCCTTTAGGCGAGCCTGGATCATGCAGGCGAGCATCAAGCTGTTAAGCGAGCTTAGCTCATGCAGGCAAGATTCAAGCTATCAGGCAAGCTTGGTTTATGCAAGTGAGCTTCCAGCTATCATGCGAGCTTAGCCTTTAGGCGAGCTTGGTTCATGCAGGCAAGCTTTCAGCTGTCAGGCGACCTTGGGTCATGTAGGCAAGCTTCAAGCTGTTAGGCGAGCTTGGCCTTTAGGCGAGCCTAGATCATGCAGGTAAGCTTCAAGCTGTCAGGTGAGCTTAGCCTTCAGGCGAGCTTGGCTCATGCAGGCGAGCTTCAAGCTGTCAGACGAGCTTGGCTCATGCAAGCGAGCTTCAAGCTGTCAGGCGAGCTTGGCAGTCAAGGATGTGTAAGTGAGTCAGCCTCATTCAGACAAGGTTAAAGCTTCAAGCCATCAGGCAAGCTTACTCTTTTGGTGAACTAAACTCCTTTGCAGGCGAGCTTGCTCTTTAGGCGAGCTCCAGAACATGCTACGAACAACAAGTCATAACTTTCAAACTGTAAGTCGGAATTAGATAAATTATATAAAAATCGACTATCTCGATGAAACGGGGACGACCAAACCAATCAAAATTTGGCTTGCCATTGTTTGTTTTATGAATTCCCTTCAGTTTGAGAGATATCAGAGTTTTTGTCTGTTTTGTGAAGTCAAGCATTCAGGCGAGCCTTTAAGTTGGATTGGCTTTGCTCAGGTGGGCCAAACTTCACTCATTTAGACCGTAGAGATCTTTTGCTTGTTCTAAGTTGCTGTGCAGGGATAAAGGAAATTTTTATTACCTACAGTGAAAAGGTTAGTCCCCAACGAAGTCGTTATCTTTTGTTTGAAAGAAAAATTGCAAGAAAATTAAGAAATAAATTAGTATTAATCTCTCCAAATGACTTAGGAAAAGAATAAATACAATCTCTCAAAGGAATCTCTATCTAACTGACTTAGAAATAGAAATTATAATTTTCTTATTGGTTTTCCAATTTACAAAAGAGAGAAGAATCAACGAAGATTCTTTCCTTTGTTTAATATTAGGTTCTTCTTGGTGGCGATGGGAGTTTGATTCTTATATCCCGTTGACGATCCAAACACCTCACTTCATGGAACTTCGGTCTTCGCTTCTAACTTTTACGTTGAGAAGAAGTTGCAAGGCAAGTTTTAAACTCTGAACGAGTTTAGAACTTTGCAAGAGAGTTGATTTCAGAAAAGAATTTACTCCTTTTAACCGAATTGAGCCGATGGTTTTTTCTCTCCGATGCAATAGCCAATCTCCAAGATTTTTAACAAAAGATGATCTAAAACTAACCTAAATGATCTAAAAAGCTCCAACCTTTTTTTAGTTGTAAAACCATCTATTTATAGCGTTTAAGGAGTGTAATTAACCCCTTAATTTGATCCATAATGGGGGCTTAATTGCTCCCATTTAATAGAAAACGGTTTTGAACCGTTCAAATTATAATTGAAACGGTCAAACGTGAGAATCGCGTTCTAGAGTGACCCTCGTATTTAGCATATGAAACACGCGGGTGACCCTTGTATTTTGGAGTTGGAACACGAGGTGACCCTCGTGTTTTGGAGTTGGAACACGGGGATGGACCCTCGCATTTTGGAATTAGATCACGGGGTGAACCCTCATATTTTGCTTTGAATAGATCATTAATTATAATCTTTTTTAAGTTGTGCAAAGATCGTCATTTTGTAATCTTTACATTTGGTTTTTTGAAGTATGAGAGTCATCAAATTGTAACTCTCGTCTGTTATCGTGAAAGTCGTCAGATTATAACTTTCGTTGTTAGCACTTTTTGAGGATCAGCTATCTGTAGTAATTTTTTTGACAGCCTAAACATGTTCAGTGATTTTCACTCAAACTCTTTCTGTGAAATTTTCCCATGAAGTTATTGATGAACTTTGCTAGTTAAATGGTTTGAGGGCTATTTTCAAGGGATAATCGCTCTCCCATTATCTCCTAAATTAATGGCCACTTACTCCACTCTTAGATAGGCCATTAACTCTCTCTTAAGCATATTAAAAGAGGGGAGTCTATTGATCAAAAGACATGCATAAGCATAGAGGAGAAATGCCCATAAAGCGAGAGAGTACGACATTGAAGCTCGGCATCTTCAACCAACTTTCCTCTTCCATCAGCAAAAGATTCACGTCTTAGTCGATCCATCAATGGAGTACAAGATCAACACTCTACCGACACACAAAAAAGAACCCAGCTAATACAAACTTTTTTATTTTATTATAATTTCTTTTTATTAAAATATGAGTTAATTACCATACAAATGACCCAAAATAAAGTTGGTGAAGTTGATGTACATTCTCCACTTGTTGCTGGCTTTCTCGACTAGTACCATGTTGGATAGTCATTCCAGGTACAAGACTTTTTAGATGAAACTGTCTCTTAGTAGTCGATCTACTTCTTCTGCAGCCACCTGCTACCTCTCAGATCGAGATGTCTCTTGTTCTGTTAGATGGCTTGTGTTGGACCCTAGAGAGGGGGTGATGGGTCACAAGGCTATAATAGTGCAATAAAGTTAGGACAAGCAAAACACAATATCTAAAAACAATCAATGTAGAGGAGATAGAGTTAGGAATCATTATCCTGTGATGCGCGATGTGTTAACGAGGTTCGGTCCGCTAACCTACATCCCCGCTCCCCACTCCCGAGGAGAAATCCACTACACAACCCGGTTTGGAAGCCGGAACTTCTTCTACATAGCGATCCCCTCACGATCTCACACTACACAGTTGATCTCACTAGATCACACTCCCACACAATTGATCTACACAAGATTAAGCTCTCAAAGTAGTAGAAATAGTGTAAGAACCCTCTCTTTACAATGTCCCTATGACAAAGAGAAGATCGCACTGAAGCTGGGATGTGAAACACAAAAACTCAGAAAGAATAGGTTTCAAAATTAAGCTCTGTAAAAATGTTCTTTGAAATATTTTGAAAGAGCTGGGACAATGAGGAAGAAGAAGAGTATAGGTTTAAATAGAAAATCACAGCTGTTTGAACCCATACCCAATCCCCCAAAACCTGGAAACAGAACAGCGCTGAGATCGTGTGAAATCGACGCTGAACAACTGTACCAGATGACCGTTTAAAACAAGCGACGGTCGACCGTGACTTTTTCACGGTCGACCGCGAGGCACCTCAGAAACTCACCAAAAGTTTAGAGACTTTCGTGGTCGATCGTGGCGGTCGACCGTGGGAAATTTTGAGCTCACGATCGACCACGGCGGTCGACCGTGAAAGTTTCTGCTGCCCACTGATGAGTGAGCTCAGGCGCGGTCGACCGTGACGGTCGACCGCAATCTGATACACTCAAAAACTAATTTTTGACTCACTAAAAATATTTGTAAAATATTCATTTGACTTCTGAAAATTGTAAAACTTTGTAAAATATTTTTAATACTAAAAACAAATTGTTTGGAAAAGGAATTTTGCGAATAGGTCCTCATACTTATGAAAAATAGTATTTTGTGAAATACGTTCAAAATTATAAATATGAAAACGTGTGTGTTGGTATCCCAATAGCTTCAGATGTAATCTAAACTATTTGCCTACATTCTAGCACTAGAGAAAAAATAAAACCTAGCTAATATCCTCACGAGAATACAATTCTTGAGTATTGATATAGCTTGAGTTGGATGAAGCTTTTAATTGAATTTGGTGTTCTTGATTAAATGTTGCTTCATCACTATGCCTCCTCCTCCTTTGGATATCAACGTTGTAGCGCATATTTCATCCAATCCTCCATTATGTTGTACTAACATGCTAGATATGTATATTAACTGCATTATCACTCAATAAGCAATTAGTACTGTAATGGTGGTTGTAAAACATCATCAAAACATAAGGGCTAACAGCTTGTTGTGTTGATCATCGGACAGCTCATGACTTATCACTTTTGGGGCTATCCATAGCATATCTTTAGGACCCCAAGCAAAGACATCCATATTGGCACGAAGGAACGTAATGATTGCCCCATGTTGTTGTTCAGTTAGCTCCCACTCAATCTTGACTTTCATGGTTTTGTCTAGGCTAACCTTAATCTTTTCCAATTTTTCTAATGGAGAAGTTTACTCCTGTTCTTCATCTTTCTGCAAGTTAGCTTGAGACTTTTTAATTGGCAAAGTCCTAAAAATCTCTTTTCCCTTCATCAAGAGTAGATAGCATGATCTGGCCTCTCGTTCCGCACAAGGCCAACTCCTTCTAGAGTCAGGAACTTTATTATTTAGTGATAGGTGGATGAAACAGATTGGAGGTTATCTAAGGAAGTCCTTCCAAGTATGATGTTGTAAGCTGACTTAATGTCTATCATAATAAATTGGACCTAGATTATGGATTGACTGGAATGGTTTACCTACTATCATAGGCAGAGTGATTGACTTCAGGGAAAATCAAGTGCCCTAAAAATCCTATGAGAGGACTCAGGCTGGGTTGTAGCTCTGATTAGTTAACCCCCCCCCCCTCATCTGATTGGATTCATCCATGAACAGGATATCGGAAGAACTTCCAGTGTCCACTAGGCTTCTCTTGACTCGTAACCCTTTGATTTGTGTTGAGATGATGATAGGATTATCATGGGGTGTCATCATGCTTTTCAAATCAGCATTGCTGAAAGAGATGAGTTGATCTATCTTAGGTATCTTCTCGTGGATATTCACCTCTAATGTTCATTGGGCATAATTCGTCCAAGCATTGTATCTACTATTATAGGGCTATCATTGATAGTGTTAATGATGCCATTATCATTGGCTTCCTTCAGCTGGTTGTTCTGTTAATTCAGACAAGGTGATCTTGATCTGAATCTTCTCCTCTCTGATTTTGTGCTAGTTCTTCTCTGCCATGATGTGCAAGGAACTTGTTTTAACAAATCTTTGTGGATGAGGTCTTGAATATGTCTTTATAGAACTCTATAATCAACAGTGTCGTGGCCATGATACCGATGATAATGATAGTATTATCAAATATCCCTCAATTGAGCATTTGCTTTCACACAGTGGGGAGAATTGGTGAGATGCCCCTTCTTCTGAATCAAATGCAGCACTTGTGAGAGAGGAGCTTTGAGGGGGCGAGCGTTGGTGTCCTCATAGTCTCCTTCTTCTGATCTCTTCTATCGGCTCAGTCGAATCTAGACTCAGATTTGGGCCAGTCATCTTTAGTCTTCTTGTCTAAGAAGACTCGGGTTCGGCAGCTTCTAATCACATTGCCTTCTTATGAGCACGGCTATCGTCCACATCCATTTGAGACCGAGCTCTAGACAAAAGTTAAACAAAGTTGGTCACACGGTTCATGGTGAGAGAATTGAATAATTTCTCATCTTTGAGATCCACAATGATTCGCAGCCATATCGACCATGTTGGCAGGCCTTCCACTTCTAAATACTTGGCTTAGAATCTCTTAAAGTATTCTCTCAAAGTCTCCTCGCGTCTCTATCTAATATGTAGCAGGAGAGCGAAGGGTGTATTATGTTTTGTATATGCTAGAAAATAATATACAAACTTCTGGCTCAATTGCTCAAAGTTGTGGATGAATTTTTTTATCTACAAAATTTAACAACATCTTCGCACTACCACTGAGAGCGACAAGAAAAGCTTTGCAGATGATCAAATCTCTCACCTACTATATGCTCATCATGTCGAATAAATTATGTGCACGATTTCCCAGGTTGCCTTAGCCTTGTGTTTTTTGATGTGTGGCATCTAGTATTTTGGGCAAGCAGTGTTCATGATCCAATCAATGAGAGGAGTGCTCCCTCTAATGATATCAACGACTACGTTAAAATTCAATCATAACCAGAAGCTATGTTGGTTGTGAAGGGGTAGTACCTAGTCGCTAGGGTTTGACTCACATAGGTGCATCTCAAACCTTGCGATGCTGCATGCGCAACCTATTCAGGGTTGAGTCTTGAACTCTCGCCTATCACCTCCATATATATGATGTTGAGGTTGTCTTAGATTAGCAGCAAAATGGGTCTACTGTCGAGGTGGCTAGGGAGTAGCTTTCCTAAACTCGTTGCTCTTTCTCTTTGTCACTAATGTTGCACTTCATGGAGAGGAATGACAGCCCATGGAGAAGGTTTAGAGCAAAGAAAATGCTTGAGGAGTTTGTTCATGATTGAAGTGAATTGCTACTGGAGAGATTGAGCTATCCTTTAGGTGGATTCATCCAATTGGACCTGAGTGACATAGTCAGAGATGAAAGTTTCTCTAGGGTTTATAACCGAAGATCAGTTTGGATCAGCCATTTTCTCAAAAGAAGAAAAAGAGGCTCCATAGTGGCGCCAAATTGTTTATATCAGATAGCTAATTGTAGAGTAACTGGACCTAACTGACATAGTCAGAGATGAAAGTTTCTCTGGGGTTTATAACCGAAGATCAGTTTGGATGAGCCATTTTCTCAAAAGAAGAAGAAGAGGCTGCACAGTGGTGCAAAATTGTTTATGTCAGATAGTTAATTGTAGAGTAATTGGATATTTGAAGGAGAAAAGGGTCCCTCGTATTCTTTGATGGTTAATAAACTGAGGGGAAGTAGTAGATTCTTGTGAGAAAACACCCATTAGAGGGCTAGAGTTGGTTGCTCCAGCGCGCCATCCGATGTTCAAAGAAGTAATTAATTAAGAAGATTTATAGAGGGATGATAGGGGAAGATTAGTAATTTGATCGAGTTGGTGTAGTCGACTAATCAGTCCATACTTTACACGTATTGGCAACTGATTGAATGAGGGGAAGAAGCATATTGCTATATAGAAAACACTCGTTAAAGGGCCAGAGTTTATTGCTTTGAATAGTGGAGATTACCCATTATTTATAGATGGATGATAGGGGTAGATCAGTAATTTGATCGGGTTGGTGCAGTCAACTGATCAGATCATACTTTACACGTATTGGCAACCGATTAAATGAGGGGAAAGAGTAGATTGCTATATAGGAAACACTCGTTAGAGGGCCAGAGTTTGTTGCTCTGACATGCATTCCAATGTTCAATTAAGCAATAGGTTAAACAAATTTGCATAATCTAGTTTTAGGGCGTAGTTTAGCAGTTTTTGCATACCTTCGAATAGTGGAGATTGCCCACTATTTATAGAGGGTTGATAGAAGCAGATTGGTAATTTGACCAAGTCCATGCAATTGGCTGATCAAATCGTACTTCACAGTGTTGGCAGCCGGTTGAATGTGACATCTTAGAGTTTAATGCGACAGTGATAAAATTGCTAAAATACTGGATTGGTCCGAGGAGTCATAACTTCAGCCCAAAGAGGCATGATGACTCTAACTTAACATTAAATGCGATGGTGATTGCGTGGCGAAGTATGACTGTTAAAGCTAATAGGCCGACTCTATTATTCGAGACATCCTCTAGCAAGGGTCCGAGTAGAAGACGCATTTCATCCTAGACCCAGCTCCTCTTAGTGTACACCGATTGAAAGACGTCTTTTGTCTCGGACTTGCGCTACCAAGAAGGTCCGCGATGCTCTCACCTAGGTCAGTCTTTCGGATTAGTAAGACTCAGTTAGCTAATCATGACACGTGGTCAACTCTTGATAGTTTATTAGACTTGGTAATTCTCTGAAATACAACACCTACCTAAAAGTAATTGAACCTTAACCATAGGTTAATTAATAATAGAATTGATCCAAATTATAACATGTTAGGCTTCATCCCTCTCTTTAATTCTTTCAAGCGAGACTATATATAGTGGCACATGAAACCCCACCAGACAATGCTAAATATTAGACTGTTGCCTACCTATTGACTCAAATAACAAATCAATCGGTCCACTTTGATCCTTCTATTTTCACCCATTAATATTGCTCACCCAATTATTTGAATGTTTTTTTTAAAGTTATTATCTATCAATCACATCCAACTATCAAAACGTACATGTGCTCTACGGAGATGCACAGGATGTAAACATTAGGCAATGGTTAATCACAACCTTCAATTTCGATTTCCTAGCATTTGTCCACTTTTTTTCAGCAAATATTTTCCAACCTCTTCAAATTTGTTGATACTACCCATGTGTTCCATTAGTTTCACTTGAAACTATATAAGATTTCTGATTAATTTCTAAACTCACCTTTTCTTTTTCATTTAATTTACTTGGGGTTACCAATCGAAAACAATATTTGAGTGTGATCCTTCACACCTTATACACTTATAATTTGATGCTTCCACTTTGATGCTTTCTAGTTTAGTGGGCGATAGTGTCCTAAATGGCTAAATTGCATTGCTTTTGCACAACAAATTGAAAGGAGTCCTACTGGCCTATAAAGTAGGGTACTCTAGGACGTTCCTAATCGTGAACGGTAAACAAGTGGAAATCTTAACATACATATAGCCTTTATGTTCCCATTGTCACTTAAATCTGTCATTCCTTAAAATTTCTAGTTACTTTGTTTGTTTTCTATCAAGGTTGTTGGGTATGTTGCAAATGTAAATGCAGCAGATCGCATTCCTGGTGTACATAACATGCATTACTTGTTGCAAAAAATTAGCCTTAAAACCATTCCATTTGAATATATACACTTTCACTGAATGAAATTAAAGTATATTTCAAATACAACTTTAGTATGTAGTTATTTGCAAATATTGTTCAATTTGTATTTTTTATTTCAAAAAAAAGAATGCATTTGCATCACGGTTAATTAAGTATTAAAGTATATTCAGATACAAAGTTCGGTATTTGGTTATTTTTGCAAATATTTTTGGATATGCACTTTTTTATTGCAAAAATTGGATTTGCATCAAGTTTAAGTATGTATTAATTAGTTACGATTGTATATATAACGATTCACAATTTTATGGGCTAAGATAAAACCACGCAAG
This sequence comes from Asparagus kiusianus, assembly GCA_022839385.1. Classification (NCBI taxonomy): domain Eukaryota; kingdom Viridiplantae; phylum Streptophyta; class Magnoliopsida; order Asparagales; family Asparagaceae; genus Asparagus; species Asparagus kiusianus. Next base: position 235,572 of record BQKN01000373.1, on the reverse strand, counting down.
ATTTCCAATATTATTTTAAGAAACATTAAAGTCCTTAAAACAACTATCATAAAAACCACTATTGTGATAATGGATATTCTCTATGTCTGCATCTCAACTCATGAAAAACTTTGTTCAAACATGATGTTGTTGCTAGGAAAAACTTACTAGAATGATTCTGTAAGATTGAACTCATACAAGAGGGCCTCTTAATCAACTTAGATGACTTGAGTGGAAACTGGTGTTGATATATACTTGAGATTGCTGAGTAAGCATGTGATACACGGAAAAAGCATCAGCTGACGATAATAGGTAGTACAGCAATGCCCGGTTGATGCCTAAGTGATACGGGTGTATCTTCTCTTCGGAAAAGCAATCCTCATGGGAGCTTGAGGATAGGTGATTCTCATGATATCTTAAGAATAGTGGTGTGAAGCGACACGGTGGAACGCAGGTGAAAGCGTAGAACGAGACGACGAGTAGCAGATTCGAAGAATCCAGCTTTCAGCCTGTGAGTCGACTCATACATGTACATGGGTCGACTCATCAGGTTGAGTCGACTCATGCCTGTCATGAGTCGACTCAAGAACTCAAGCCCTGTTAGCAAAAAGTCTAACCAGTCGACTCATATGAGGTCATGAGTTGACTCATATGCAGTCATAAGTCGACTCATCGAGGTTTCCTGGGCAGACTTGGTTTCTGTTCGGAAGGAATCCTAGTTGGGTTTGGTTTTGGTTATTTACCAGATTACCACCACGTTGTAAACCCTATAAATAGGGACTGTTTAGGGTTCTAAACAGGAGAGGAGAGGCCAAGATGTAGTTCTAAAGGTTTTTTAGGTCTAAGTGAGATCCTAATCAAAAGGATTAGGGTTTAGATTGTGAGGATCTATGAGATCTTATATCAGAGAGAAATTCTAATCATTGTATTACGGTTTAGAGAGGATTGAGAGGTTATTCTCGATTACAGTGAGATTGTGAGGGAGAGATTATAATCTTTTGTTCTTCATAATCTAGAGAAGGTATTTTACTTCGTCATACTGAATTGTTCTTATGTTTTAGTGGATTTCTTCTCAACCCACCTTTTGGTAATTCGGCGACCAAATGGTGCTTGCACGGCGACTCGTATCAAGTTGGTATCAGAGTAACAGATCTGGTGAACGGTAAACAAGTGGAAATCTTAACATACATATAGCCTTTATGTTCCCATTGTCACTTAAATCTCTCAAACAATTTTTGTGCACTGGTCATTCCTTAAAATTTCTAGTTACTTTGTTTGTTTTTTATCAAGGTTTTTGGGTATGTTGCAAATGTAAATGCAGCTGATCGCATTCCTGGTGTACATAACATGCATTACTTATTGCAAAAAATTAGCCTTAAAACCATTCCATTTGAATATATACACTTTCACTGAATGAAATTAAAGTATATTTCAAATACAACTTTAGTATGTAGTTATTTGCAAATATTGTTCAATTTGTATTTTTTTTATTGCAAAAAAAATGCATTTGCATCACGGTTAATTAAGTATTAAAGTATATTCAGATACAAAGTTCAGTATTTGGTTATTTTTGCAAATATTTTTGGATATGCACTTTTTTATTGCAAAAATTGGATTTGCATCAAGTTTAAGTATGTATTAATTAGTTATGATTGTATATATAACGATTCACAATCTTACGGGCCAAGATAAAACCACCCAAGATTTCCAATATTATTTTAAGAAACATTAAAGTCCTTAAAACAACTATCATAAAAACCACTATTGTGATAATGGATATTCTCTATGTCTGCATCTCAACTCATGAAAAACTTTGGTTAAACATGGTGTTGTTGCTAGGAAAAACGTACTAGAATGATTCTGTAAGATTGAACTCATACAAGAGGGCCTCTTAATCAACTTAGATGACTTGAGTGGAAACTGGTGTTAATATATACTTGAGATTGCTGAGTAAGCATGTGATACACAGAAAAAGCATCAGCTGACGATAATAGGTTGTACAGCAATGCCAGTTTGATGCCTAAGTCAGACCTTTGTAGCAAAATATCCAAGCCAAAGGTATTTAGATACAAGTTTTATAGGGAGATGATCTTTAACCTAGATTAACTGTAGTGATAGGTCAAACTCTCATCTTATCTTACCTTAGGTAGGAGAGGTATTTACATTGATTGCCTAAGGAAAATTAGCCTCTACATGTGTTACCTGTTGGCCTTCTTGTTTTGATGATGATTTACAAACAATTTACTACTA
>BQKN01000373.1:231296-233333 GCA_022839385.1 Asparagus kiusianus | reverse complement strand
GTGTGCTTTGGCGTTCATTCATATTTATGTTCATATCTCATATCGCCATTGTGCATTGCTCATTTCTATATCATCCACTATCTTCTTTAGGTTATATACCCTTGTGTTGTTTATATACCCTTGCATAAACTCCTATCATATAGGATATATCTCATTGTGTATATTGCATATTCTTGCTCTTTATTAGTTGTATATCTATCTTGCAAGAATATACTTGTTAAGTAATTTTAATTGGCATTTAATCGGATTAGATTAGCATAAGACCCTAATCACCCCCCTCTAGGGTCTAACATTACCATCCTGACGGCTAAGGTTGTTATGGTATGTACTTGTTGGCCCAAAGTAGGGGTGCTAAACCGTATTAGTATCGATCGAAGTATCTGTAACCGTATCCGTTATGATACAGATATGGTTACTCAAATCCATAACCAATAGGATATTGTTACGGATATGGTTTTGTAGTAAAATATCTATATCCGTATCCAAAATATCTGAAACATATTAGTCATACTATTACGATAGTTTCGATTCTTAGATTATGGATTTGTGGTTAACTTTGATGATCAAGATGTCTAATCTTATCTTTCAATTATAATAAACATATTAACAAACACTTTTGTATCACACGAAATATATTTTTCTCAATGCTATATAATTTTTTCATATCCGTTCTGTATCCGCATGCATATCCACTTATATATTTGTGTTGGGTCCTTTTGTTTTGATGATGATTAACAAACAATTTTACAACTAATGTTGTTTGTCTAGTGTTTGTGTTTTGTATTTATTCTTGGCAAACAACATGTTGGAGGATGGATGGAATCGAGCATTCACAATCATATTCAATGGAGGTTGGCGGAATTATAGAGTGAAGCTATACAATTCAAGTTGAAGATCCAAGTTCAAGCTTCATCCGCAAGTTTACCAAGAAGAGCTTATTAAAGATCAAGATCAAGCTTGGGTAATTTAGTTTAGATTTTTATATTATGTGTGTTAGTACTTTAAGCTCAATTGTATACACACATACACATTTTGGTTTTGTATATATATAGTTATATGTATACATATATGTTTTGGTTTAGCTATATAGATATGTAATAATATATATATATATATATATATATATATACACACACACACTTTTATATGTTTCATATTCTATTGTATTTGGAAAAATATTATATTTTTGGTTTATATCATTTATAGACTTAACAACTATAGTTTATACTTTTTATCAAGTCTATAAAATCATTTTGTAAAGTTTCAAACCATGGTTTAGCCAAAATAACAAAAACATGTGTTTTGTATTTTCATGTTTTGGACTAGTTTTGAAAAATGATAAGATTTTATTATTGAGAAGTGCAATTCCAAAAATTCTTTTTGTATCATGTTTATTAACATGTTTATAAACATTTCCTAAAGTTTTATATTTTTTGGAATTTAGTTGCTATTTTTAAAGGAACTTGAAAAATTAGATTTTCTATTTTAATCAAGCTGATACAGTGTTATCAGTCAACTGATGAATGTGTTCAGTCGACTAAAGAAAGTGCCTGGAATAACAAAAAGTTTATGTTTTGTTTTGGTCGACTGATCAGTCGACTGATGAGGTCATCAATCGACTGATAAGGTCCGTCAGTCGACTGATGAGCTGGAAAACACCTCTAACGGTCAGCTCATCAGTCGACTGATGAAAGTCGTCAGTCGATTAATGCTGTAACGGCTAGTTTTTTCCAGCATGTTCTAGTTTTGGTTTTTGGTCTTTTTTCTTTGTTTTTCTTGTGTTTTGGGATCTCTATAAATACCCCTCATACCTCAGACCAAAAATTAACAAGTGGAATGTTTTCAAACAAGTTTACAATGGTTTTAAGTTTGGTTTTAGTTTGTTTCAAGAGTTTAGTTTGTGAAGACAACTTTCACAAGAGCAAGTGGAGATCATCCTTTTTTGTTTGAGCATTCACTCTTGTCCCTCTCTCTTGTTATCCATAGAGAAGTTTTCTAAACTCAATCTAGCTTTATATTTATATTGTTTGATATTAA